>PVHX01002442.1:0-168283 GCA_004024805.1 Geosciurus inauris
TGAAAAAGGTACACTCAAACACTGCTGGTGGGACTGCAAATTGGTGCAACCAATCTGGAAAGCAGTATGGAGATTCCTTAAAAAACTTGGAATGGAACCACCATTCGATCCAGCTATCCCACTCCTTGGCCTATACCCTAAAGATTTAAAAAAAGCTCACTACAATAAAGCAGTCACCTCAATGTTTATAGCAGCACAACTCACAATTGCAAAACTATGGAAGCAACCCAGATGCCCTTCAATAGATGAATGGTTAAAGAAATTGTGGTACATATACACAATGGAATATTATTCAGCAATAAAAGAAAATAAAATTATGGCATTTACAGGCAAATGGATAGAATTGAAGAACATTATGCTTAGTGAAGTAAGCCAATCCCAAAAAACCAAATGCCGAGTGTTCTCTCTCATTAGTGGATGAGGATACATAAGGGGGATGGGAACGGGAAACACAGGAGAAATGCAGGAACTCTGGATGCAGCAGGGGGACGGGGGAGGAAGGAAAGGGAAATGGGAATAGTAATGATGATTGATCAAATGGGTCATTACTACCCCTGGTGCATGTATGAAGACACAAATAGTGTGACTCTTTATGATTTGCAACCAGAGAAATGGAAAAACTGAGCTCTGTTTATGTACTATGACTTGAAACGCATTTAAATAAAAAAAAAATAAAAAAATAAAAATAAAGGACCTTAACAAAGATTGACCATATGAATTAATCTCTCTGACCAAAGGTTTTAATGGCATAAAGCCTTCTAATGTTAAAAACCAGAAAAACAAAACCCAACTAAACTCAATATGGAATGTGTCAATAGCTAGAGAATACTAATATTACTTATTAAGGGTTATAACTATTTATAGAAGCTTCATTACAAACTCCAACTTGGGCATCAGTTAATAAATTAAGAACTTGCATGAGGTACAAAAGGTGAATATTTAAGACATTCAAGAAAATTAATCTATGAAAGTTTCTTCTTTATATCCTAAAAATAAAGTATGGCTTAATGAAAATGCATATAAATATGTGCATGGAAATGACTGACATCCCCCCATCCCCCCAAAATAAGCAAGATAAGAAACAAACAAAAAATTAGCCCTTGTTCATTTACTTGAGTACAATGGACTCCTTTTAGGTATATTAAAGAAATAAAGAAATGACTTCTCTGTGCATACTGGACTATAGTTTTCTATCATCAACTTGACTACAGTTTTCAACATACAAGGAATCTATCTTAATTCATTCTTACTTCTAAGAAATTGTAAGCACAAGGAGAGCCCCAAGACTTTTGATAAACTTTTGCATATGGACATATCTGATCTTAAGAAATTAAAAAATTTCAAAAAGTTCTTAAGTGAGTTCTGTGCAAAAAGAGAAGCTAAGCTACTCTGACAGTCTTTAAAAACTGAGATGTCTGTGACACTGAGCTTTAATTTGCAGGGCATGGCTTGGATCTGTGTATCACCTGGGAATAGCTACTCAATGTGGTCAGAGTTGTGTCTGTAGAGGACATTCTTTCATTTATATAGTATCTAGTAAAAAGATTTTTTTTTGGCAGTCCTGGGGATTAAACTCAGGGCCTCATACATGCTAGGCAAGCACTCTACCACTGAACTATATCTCCAGCCCAAGTTCTAAAACATTTTATAAAACATGTTCAAAGACAGAATATTGCTCTTCTAATGTACTAATATGGTTATTGATTTGGTTGCTGAAACAGTCAGTTCTTCTATCAGTTATTTTATATATGTGTAATCTGTCACTGGGTATAAGCCCCTTAGGGTCAGTGACTGTATTATCTACTATTATGTCAAATTCAAATTTTCAGAGAAAATTTTCACTGAAAAAGTACTTGGTAGAAAAAAAACAAAAACCTGAGAGACCCAGGGTATGTGTTTATACTATGGGACAGCTGTAGGGCAAGCATGGAAAGAAGAGCAGACTGGAATTGAGAGGACCTGTGTTCTGGTACTGGATCTGCCATATACCACATCCAGGAACACAAGCCATAGCCTTTCAGATCTTGTTTCTCTATTGGTAAAACAAGGGTCAGAATACAGTTTGGCCTCTCTCCCAGGGATGTTGTGAGGATCAAATATGAAAATGTGGGTGAATGTACTCTGAAGCTATACAGAACTAAATATATAATTATCAATAGCTCTTATCTCTGAAAAACAACAAACAACAAAAACCTCCACAAAAACCCTACAAAATGATACCTTCCTAAGAAACCTGTGGATACTAAATCTGGTTAAAGAGGATACAAACAAAAAAATCAAGTAGTCTGGGAATCAAAAGATTTAGGTCTTGGTCCAGGGTCTAAGTTTGTGCTTTGGAATGTGCACAAGTTCTCTCCACTATAAAACCAGTATTCTCTACTACAAAAACAGAAGGGTTATAGAAAAAATTTCTAAGGTATCATCTAGGTCATAATTTTGTGACTCTTTTAAAAGTCCATTTAAAAACTATACATTGTGCATCTGTAGAATGAAATACTGTCTTGTGAAAAACTGCAGGGCTTTATTTGACAATTCCAGTAAATTACTGTAATCTGAATCAGAATTTTTGAAGAAGAGACAAATTATTCTTGAAAGTCTCAAAACATATAGCAGGGTTAATTTAACTAATGTTTTCCTGCAGGAAAGTCAGCAGGATTTTGTGTATACATGTGAGTAAGCATGCACCCATGTGTGTCAAGGGGGAGTGGGAGGGCACATCACAGTTGTTACACTCATGTTATATTTTGTTAGTAATATAATATGAATGTGAAGTTTAGGCTTAATATTAGATCCAAAAGAGAATCTGAAATGATAAAAACTGAGAAATATTTTGGGAAGCTGTTGATGTAAAATTTTTTTGACACAGATGGGTTTTCTTTTTTATACATTGTGACATAATAAATTCTAAAAATAAAAAATAAATCCTTCCCAGAGATCTTTTAAGATAAATACCTCAAAATAAATTACTCATGTGTGTTAAGCAGTTAGAGAAAATATACAATGATGATGATTTTGAGTATTAGAATTTTTCTTTAATGCCTCAATATAGGCATTTCATAATTTTATTTTACCACATCACTTGTTTTCAGTTGATGTTATTTCAGTATGTTACTCAAACAAAAGTAAATGATAAAATAGGTCCTTGAAAGTTTAGTGTGATATGATTTTAATGTCAATTATTATGACTTTGAAATAATGCACATTGTCAAGGTCCAACCATTAAAACATTCTCTTTAGTGTAAACTAGTTAAATTCATTTAAAAATCAATTCTCTGAACTTTAACTTGTAGTATAATCATATGCTAGGAAAAAGGGAAATGGAGAAATTATCCTAAAAAACAACAAAAAACAAACATAAACCTTAACTATTAATCACTGCAAATTATTTAGAAGGAAAAGTTGCTTACTGTGTCACTGATTGTGAGCCAAGTCTGAAATCCTGGGACTTGTCCTTATTAACTGACTGCTGTGGAAAAAGAAAAGTAGTAAGTCAAAAACAAGAGAAGAAAACCCAGTCAATATTCACATGCTGAAAACCCACCAACTTCCTGAATGAGGAGAGAACATAGTCGTTCTGAATAAGAATGTCTATGTCAGAATGCAATGGCTATCAAGAAAAATATTCACTCTTATGGAAAACCAAGGAAGCAGTTCTCCAGATAGTGTAAGCCCTCTTTATAAATAAAATCAGCTTTCAGATTTGTGGCAAAAAATGTGGCTTGTTTATCAGGCTAAATTAATCTCCTAATACTATGTGGTATATTACAAAAGTGCTACACTTATCTTTCAACATTGCATCTTTCCTTTGTAATCTTCAGTAGTTTCCATATTTTTTAGTGATTCTTACTGAACTGTATGCAAGATTTTGAATTCAAAAGCTCTTTAAATATTTTACAAAATTTGTTCAGTATATCTTGTTTTATTAATGGCACCTTTCTGAGAAAAAAAAAATAAGCAGTTTCAGTGGTACCAAATTATACTCTTGAGTGTTGGATGCTTCTTCTAGAATAAATGGTGTTTGAATGACAAATAGTATTTTATAAATGAACCCAATGTTGCTATAAAACAGACTGCAAAACGTTTTTTTTTCTTTTTAAGAGATAATTAGATGTTATGGAAAGGATCTCCTTAATATTCCCCAAAGAAATATATATTGTTATTAAAATTTTGAATTATGTATAAATAAGAGGTAGATTTCTACATAATTATTTAAATTAAAAAATTCAGAAAATAAAACAAAACAAAATGAAATGAAATGGAAGAAAAGGATTAAAACCTCTTTCAGTCTTGATGAGTAACTAATGCTTTCCCAGTGCTATCTCTATGGAAACTCATTTTGCCTTTTAGATTTCCTCCTTTGAAATCAGATTTCTGCAAGATTTGGCAATGAGTATTTTTGAACTAGTATTGCTTTGTTTATCATAAAGATTTCAAGAGGCTGTTATACTTTTCTGCACCATAATTATGTGATTATTATTGTTAGCCATATAACTTTAAGTCAAGCATTTAATAAAGAATTAAAGAATGAGAAGACTTAGAGGTTAAAGGTGGGTATTGTAGTAAGTGACCCCAACAACAATGACTCATTGATTTTTCTCTACTAGTAAAGTTGATTAGACTCAGTTGAAATGTGTTTTGGAAAGAAGTACATACAAATGGAAAATTTCAAATTCCAGGATTAACGCAAATTGCAGAACAGTCTGTCTGCTCTCACCCAGTAGAGCAACAAGCAAAGAAAACCATCAAAACTTAATTCAAAAAGCATTAATCATCAACACAATTTGTCTGTTTTCTTTATAGGCTTATAAAATAAGTTCCAAATATAGTAATCAAGTTAAAGGTAAGATGCTTTATTGTTTACAAGAATTAAGTATTTGTCTCTGCTCATGATAAGCCTGGCATCTTACCAAAGATAGATGTGTATGTATATGAAACTTGGTAAAACTACTAGATTTTTTAAAAAAAAGAACTTGACATACAGCTCTGATCAGAAATTATCATCAATTTGAACCTATTCAAGAGGTCCAGGGGAGAGAAGTCAGACTACATTATGTATCACTGTTAAGTCAAGGCTATAACATGTTGCCACGGGCAGGTCTTACCAATCCTGCCTGTAATTTGCCACGAATGCTATGATATCCTTAGAAAGTTTGTTTTAGGTAGTCTGTTCCTGCCATCTTTCCGACCGTATTACTACATTACTATAACTGGCATACCTAATTCCTTTTTTATGATGCAAAGGTGGCTTAGCCTATCTTCAAATCCTATAAATTCTAAATTAGTAAGGGCTCCATATTTCAAAGTCTTAACACTTATTTGCAAAGGACACTTATTTAATTAGGACCAATACTTCACTTCTAAACACCTTTACTCACTCATTCCTTGGTCTCAGCAGCAGCGCCATATGGGTAGTGACTCATGAAGGCAGAAGGAGGGGGAAGAAGGAGGTGTCTCTGTGAGCTGTTTTATTTTATCTTTAAACAAAAAAGCCCCCAAGGCTGAAATGCAACCAGCCCATAAATGCCCCCCACCATCAACAAGGCCAAGGAGCATGACTGCCCTTCTTTCCCTCCTTTCCACACACACCTCTCAGTTGTTTTGTGACTTCGTTTCCTCTTCATGGATACCCTTGATTTGGAGAGGAGGGGATGAAGAGAGGAAGATGAGCAAAGCGAAGAAGATGAATGAAAGGAGCAGAATCTAGAGACTCTTACTTCCCAAACCCTCACACCTTCTTAGGGATGCTTTTCAATTTAGATGCAATGAGACTTAAACATGAAAGAATGATTGATGGAATGATTTTCAATGCTTCCACTGATTATGTGAAGATTTATCAAGAAGAAAACAACTCATAAATTGCTTCATAAAAGAGAAATGGGCCATGCAACCAACTAATCCAAATATTTCTATAAACTTGAAGAATGAATGTAAAATCAGGTAAATGTTTAATCAATGCAGGTTGTAGCTAGCATACCAGCTTTAAATAAGGCAAATTTATTACATGGTATAGCTCATTTTTACATGCTGTTTATATACCTGCTCATATTTCTACCTTTTCCAAATAATATCTATAGTTTACTTGTATCTACTTTGTAGAGGAAAAGTGTCAATTAAGGTTGGTAGTTAAACTCTAGTCTTGGTTCTGTTAGTAACTCTGTGAGGCCTGAATAAGCCACTCAACCTTTCTTGTTTTTTCTTTTTCCTCCCCTTGGGAAAGGAATAAGGAGGCTCAGCATAAAAGCACAAGCTATCATAGCACCATTCTCTTATTTTGCAGATGAGGAAATGGAGGCCCAGAGTTCCAAGGATACACAGATAGTCTGAAGGTTATGCTAGTGTTTTCAAACTGATGTAATAGCAAAACTACTGGAAGTCTCATACATAAACATGTGAAAACAGAATCACTCTGGGTGAAACTAGGGTTTGCATGGCCTGGCACCCACTGCCTCCCCAGTCCTATCCTGAGAGTCCTCTGTAGACAACAGTTTGAAAACCACTAGTCTAGATGAGTTCTTTCAAGGCTTCCTTGATTGCTAAAATTCTGTTTCAAGGAGCACAATTTTATACATTCATATAGTTTGGAGTTGATTTTTCATTTTAGAATTTATTACTGATGATGTATGTGACTTATTTGATGCTAAATCTTTCAATTATAAGACTCTTTTTAAAAAAATCCTCTGCATTGAGATGTGGTTTCTAGAACCATACTGTAACAGAGCGAAGACCACTGTGATTCATGATTTATAGTTTTGGATACTTATCATGACCAAATCAAAACCAAATACATATGGGAGTCCCACTCTAAGAGCCAAGTTCTATGCTAGATTCCCTAGGGATGCAAACCTGAGTGAGCTAGAACCCCTGTTCTCTGAAAGTGTATGACTGAATGGGGAAAGGTGTGTAGATAATCAACAAGTGGTAGGGAAATGCATGTAAATAAAGAAAGAGAGGCCTCATCTTAGGAATGGAGATTTCTGAGAAGGATTCAGAGGACAAAGCATCTAGCTGGATCTGAGGGAGTAAATGACATTCTGACAACTGGAGAAGAAAAAAAATGGTAACAGTTTGAGAAAGCAAATGTTTGACGGATGTGTCTTTAAAGGCAACATACTCAGAAGGATGGTTTGGAAGATAAGGAAAAACAGGTCAAAACTTCTACCATTCAGCAGTAGACCTATATTAAAAACTTAAAGAGAACTGGACTCCATGAAAAATACAGAACTAACTAAAGCTGATTTCCATGCTGATACCTTTTTAAAATTGAAACCAAGTCATGTAGTGTATCCCCAGCAGGCAGGTAAAAAGATGCATTACAGATTGGACATTGGGAGATTGGAGATTGCTGTGGGCAGAGAGCAGGGGCTGTACCAGGCAGTAGCTTTTATACAGCACATACGGCAACATCCTCCCCAAGTTCTTTCTCCTCAGTTTACTCTTAAAAAAATTCATGTTCCTTAGCCAGGCGCAGTGGCACATGCCTGTAATCCCAGCACTTTGGGAGGCTGAGTCAGGAGAATCGCCAAGTTCAAAGCCAGCCTCAGCAAAGGCGAGCTGCTGAGCAACTCAGTGAGACCCTGTCTCTACATAAAACACAAAATAGGGCTGGGGATGTGGCTCAGTGGTCGAGTACTCCTGAGTTCAATCCCTGATACCAAAAAAATAAATTAAAAAATAAAAATAAAAAATTTATGTTCCTTTAGTCCTGACCTCTACATTTGCCCTTTTCCTTCTTTACACTCCTCTATTCCTATGTGACAAACACATTTATGCCAATGATTTCCAAATCAAAACTCTGAACTAGGATCTTGAGTTTTCTTCAAAATGACCAGGCAATTATTTAACTTTTCAGTTAAGCTAGTTTCAGCACAACAGTTTATCTATAAACACACTTGACTCTCCATTTCATCAAAACACCTTGTAAACCCAAGCTTCTAGGAAATCTCTCCTGAGTCTCACGCTCATAAGATATCTGTAACTGGCTACTGTACACCTTCTGTATTTAAAATTCTTGTATGTTCAAATTAAAACCCTACAATTCTTCTTTTCCTTCACATGGATTTAGTAACCAAATTCTTGCTCCTCATTATTTCTGGCTTGGATTAGTACAACAGCCCCCACTGGTCTTATTTCCTATAGTACTGCTTTTTCTAATCTTCACAGTGTTTCTAGATGAGCTTATTTGGTCTAGATGAGCTTATTGTTGATGCCAGGGACTGAACCAATGCTAAGCACAAACACTAAACACATGCTCTACTGTTAAGCTACATCCTCAAACCTATAATGAGCTTTTGGGTGCTTCAAATGGCTCCCTCCTATCCTCAGAATAAATTCCTGTTCTTTAATATGATGTACAAGGACCTTCCTGATTCTGTCCATTTTTTTCAGGTTCAACTCTTTCTCCTTTCAACCTTGCATCCTAAGCTCCAGCCATGATGCAACATTGAGCCAGGTTAGACTTTTGCACATGCTCTTCTTTCTTTCTTTTATTACTGGGGATTGAACTTGGGGGCGCTTAACCACTGAGCCATATCTCCAGCTGTTTTTAAATTTCATTTATAGACAGAGTCTCACTAAGTTGCTTAGGGTCTTGTTAAGTTGTTGAGGCTGGCTTTGAACTTGCAGTCCACCTACCTCAGCCTCCTGAGCCTCTGAGATTATAGGCATGCACCACTGTGCCAGGCTGCATGTGCTGTTTCTAATGCCTCAAATGTATCTCTTAAAACTATATGGCTCCTCTTAAAAACCAACTCAACTACTTCTCAATCAATGGCCTCATAGTTTCCCACCACTATCCTTTTATTGTTTATATGTTTAGTTTTGTGACTCTTTAACACTAAAGTCATTTTCACCTATTAGACTATAATGCAGGGACTATTTCTGATTTATTGACCATTACACCATCCAGGCTCCATTCTAACATAGTGCCTAGAAAAAGAACAGGCATTCAATATATTTTAAATGAGTAAACAATGAAGATGCCAAAGCAGGTGGAGGAGAGAGGATGGGAAATCATGGGTAAGGGCCAGAAGAATGTAAGAAAGGAAAAATGACCAAAAACTAAAGCGGAGAGGTCTGCTACAGAAAGGTCAACTTCTCTCTTGGATACCCCAAAATAGTTGCAGAAGAAGGGTAAAATTACAGAAATACAGAGAAAGTAGGTTGAAAATTTGAGGGAGTTCATTTTATTTGGCATCTCTTCAAGAAAGCAGGAGCCAAAGTCAACTTGGAGTAAGAGGTTAGTTAGCAGCTTGAGAAATCATTTTTTGATCAGGTGCCACAGAGAACTGGGGTAATGAGACAAATGGAAAGAAAAAAAAGATGACCAACACCATGGCCTCACTGAGGCAAGTAATCACAAACCCAACACAGAGACAGTCAAATGTGATTTTTTTTTTAAAGCAATGATTAAACACCAGAGTAGAAGTGAGAAAACAGACAAGCAGTTTGCTCTCAGGCTGGGGGCTGGAGTTACACATTCCAGGTGCTCTTCATGCAGTTAACATCAAATTGCTAAATAATGCTATTTTGATGTCTTAAATGACCTGGTTTGGGAAGAATTTAATCTTATAGATAACCAAGATGTCAGGAAATACTAGAATACCATCCCATATTTTACAATTCCTGAAAATTGAAAAATCATTTGGATTATTCATTTCCTCTTTTGGATCTGAACTATTCCCTAATCCCCACCATTAGAAAATAGTTCTTCCCAAATCAGGTCAGTGGGACCACCAGGAAATCCTCTGTGTTAAGGTAAGCATGCAAGAGGTGCTACTTAAATACATCTACAGTGATGGGGAAGCAGTAACAGGTTTTAAAAAGAGTAAAGACTTATCAAGAACAAAAAAGTTTAAGTAAAAGTGTTATTAAAGCAAATTTCTTCCAATATGTTGAAAAAGATCATATTATATGCATGCTTTGTCTGGACAAAAGAGATACTAGGTTTTTCCCTTTTTAATGTTACCTAATGGAGAACTATGTCAAAATAGTGATCATTATGACCACATTATGACTACTAAGTAATAACAACCAGAACATTAGCACATAATTTTCCATTGTTTATGCAGAAATGGGCATAGTTAATTTCTCAAGCAAAGAAAATAAACAGTAGTCAATAGATATTTAAATTTGATTGAGATATATTATATCTATTCATCACCTGGAGCCTCAAACAGCTGGATTCATCTTTATGTGACATCCCCCAATCTTGTCCAAGGCTTCATACATAGTAGGCAAGTGCTCTACCACTAAGCTGTGTAGCCCAAGATGTTGTTTTTAAGCACAGTGCTCTATAACTCCAACACCACTGCTCCTACCCTTGCAGGTAATGAAATAATGAAAGCAAAATTTCATTAACAAAATCTTAAAAAAATTGTAATTTAAGGGAAAACATTCATTCTAATATATATATGTCACATCTATGTTTCTATTAAAATAGAACAATGGCTCTTAACTGGGGAGTAGGGAGCATCTTTTTTTCTTTTTCTTTTTGGTACCAGGGATTGAACTCAGGGGCACTCGACCACTGAGCCACATCCCCAGCCCTATTTTGTGTTTTATGTAGAGACAGGGTCTCACTGACTTGCTTAGCACCTCGTTGTTGCTGAGGCTTGCCTTGCACTTGGGATTCTCCAGTCTCAGCCTCCTAATGTGCTGGGTTATAGGCATGCACCACCGCACCTAGCTGAGTAGGGGGTATTTTGACCCTTAGGGAAAATCTGGCAATGCCTGGAACTCATTTTTAATTGTGATGATTGAGAAAGAGGTGCTTCTGGCATCTTTTGAGTACAGGCCAATGACCCTGCTAAACATCCTACAATGAACATTTTTTCTGTAATGAAGACTTATCAGTCCCAAATGCCAACAGTGCTGAGGCTGAGAAACCCTGAAGTAGAGTGGTTGACAAAGCAAGAGGACAGTAGAGCTATGCTGCCAGAGAACTTCCAGAAAAAGGTCATGCTGCTTGTCAAGTCAGAAGACAGGGTGACTGATAATCAATTCAGTCATTATCTAAAGGACAATTTATGACAGAATGATTGGTGGGAAGTTCTCCCAATCATATCTTTCACATTTTAGATCTGTAACATGTTTTCAGAGAAATGTTACTGACATTTAGGTTATTCTTTGAAAACATCATGAGCAGCAAATACAATGTTATTCTATCAAACAACAGAGAGTCACACCAGAGAGTATGCTGGGCCAAGTGGAAACACACTTAATCCAGTGTAATATCACTTATTTATACTTTAAATAATCATCATTCAAAGATACTTCCTCAGATAAGTCTACCAATGCTTTTTTAAAAGCACAAAATGTCCACTCCTTATAATAATACTGAGAAATGTGAAAAATGCCCTACAAATACTTATAGTGATAAGTATAATACTTATCAAATACTTATAGTGATAAGTGATTATTAGAAAAATCATGAAATCTTTATTAAGAATTTATATTATTCTCTGGGTCTTAATGGAAGATCTGAATAAGAAAATGGAAGGTGATAGAAGCTGAACTCAGATTCAAATCAGAAGTAAATAAAGGGCAGGTTACTAAATAGGAAAATAATTTCATCTGTATGTTATTTTGTGTAAAGTTTAATTAATGGGGTGAGAAAGACATCAAGGAAAATTCTTTAAATATGGGCAACACTTCGGAGGGACTCTCTCATAGCTCCTTTATTTCAGAATCCCTGGCAACTGTCTAGGTCCTGTCCCAGGCTAGATAGAGTAAGACAAGTTGCTTGCATATCACTCTACTGAGGGTCACAGAGTCCTGGAAACATGGAGAACAACTACCTCAAAGGAGAAAGCAGGGGCTGAAATACACATGCCCAATAAAATGGCAGAGGCACATGTATAAATGCAAAAAGAGAGGGGAGCAGCAGAACTAACCACTAAATTTTCAAGAGTCAAGCCGGGTGCCTGGCACACACCTGTAATCTCAGTACTTTGGGAGGCTGAGATAGGAGAGTCGCGAGTTCAAAGCCAGCCTCAGCAACGGTGAGGCGCTAAGCAACTCAGTGAGACCCTGTCTCTACATAAAACACAAAATAAGGCTGGGGATGTGGCTCAGTGGTTGAGTGTCCCTGATTTCAATCCCCCGTGCCAAAACAAAACAAAACAAAACAAAACAAAAAAAACTTAGAGTCAAGACCCTGTGGGTCCTTATCAAGGTAGGAGAGATGCTCCTTGAACCTCTGGAGGCTTTTAGCATTCCTCTGTGTAGGACATTTAGGGAATCTGGGTGGGAGGTAACTCTCACTGGCTCTGCTGCTGTCTTCTCACTGGAGTCTCATCCACTTTCTTTGTGGGAAAGTTCTTTCTCTAGACCTTAGACTAACAGATATTTTTCAAATATAAACAGCATTTATATAAAATTAATATACTTCTTTAAACAACTCTTTTTTGTTAAAATAGTTGTTATAAAGTTACTTAAACCAATTATGATGACAGAAAAAACATCAGTGCTGTCTGCATTGAAATTCTTCATGGAATACAAAAAATAAGTAGCTCTAATTTCTTTATAATTAAGCTTTTAGATCACTTTTATCACT
The DNA here is from genome assembly GCA_004024805.1 of Geosciurus inauris. Classification (NCBI taxonomy): domain Eukaryota; kingdom Metazoa; phylum Chordata; class Mammalia; order Rodentia; family Sciuridae; genus Geosciurus; species Geosciurus inauris. The sequence goes on from PVHX01002442.1 coordinate 12,554, forward strand.
ATCCTAGCTATATACTATTAGCTTTTATTTAGTTCTCTTCAGATAAAGGAAGAAAACTTCAAATATTCTAGGAACTTTGAAGCAAATCTAAGCATAAAATTATTTTTATTTAATATATGTAATAAATTAGAGATAATTCACTACATTTTCCTTGGTAAACAGAATTACTAAAGTAAAAATAAAAACTAATGTAAAATATTAATACATATTATTCTTTTTTTTTTTTGGAGGTACTAGGATTAAACCTGGGGCTTTGGCATGCCCGTCAAGCACTCTACCACTGAAGCACATATCCTCAGCCCTAAATACATGTTATTCTTTAGCAAAAGAAAGGAATCAATAATTGTGAATGTGTTTTCAAAGATTTTGTATAATTACTAATTTCCTGGTATTTGGAAAATCCATTTTACCACACCAAAAAATCATCAATGTTTATTATAAATTAGTTGTTATCTTAACATAATAATAAAATCATGTTAATTAGGGTTGAGAATCATTTGGATTTACTCCTGATATAGGAACAGTATATGGAAAACTTTTTCTATATAATATGACTTATTTAGGCTTATTCACAGTACTAGGAATTGAACCCAGATGTGCTCTAACACTAAGTTACATCCCTTTTATTTTATTTTTAAATTTTGAGACAGGGTCTTGCTAAGTTGCTGAGGATGGCCTTGAACTTATGATCCTCCTGCTTCAGCCTCCTGAGTCGCTGGAATTAAAGGACTGTATTACTGCCCCTGGCTATATAAAATGATTTTTGACAATAGTGTTACATAGCACAACTTTAGGTACTCTGAGGAAAATCCATAAACACTGAAAGTAATCTATTTATTGCCTACCGTTTTCCCAAGAGGGTTAGAGAAACCCATGAACAATTTATTGTCTACTATTTTTCCAAGAGGTTGACCGAACCAATGTAACATTTTGTGTGGGTATGTTTGGTTGGAAGAGGAACTACCATGGAATTATCTGATGCTTTATCTCTGTTCTTGTTTTGGATTAGATAAGAAAACAGCTGTTTCTGAATATAACTGGAGTGTGCACTTTGGTTTAGGAGCCAGCCCTTTTGAAGTAAGCCAGCTTGCTCTTATTGACTCAACATGTCTAGTAAAATACTGCAAATAATCAAAACACTCTTCTCCTTTTGTGAAGATAAGCTATAATGGATATTTTTATAATTATCCTGGAATAGCAAAACTGATAATTATTATTCATTTAATGAGTTTTTAGAAAAGGACATAAGCAAAACATCACAGTAATTGCTCCACATTTTCAGAAACAATCTAACATTCCTGTTCATAATTACTATTCTACATCTGGCAATCATACAAAAACACACTTAGTTGTGTCAATGTTGAAATACATGGTAAATGGAACTGTTCTACTATGAGTTTTGTTTCTTAGATGTAAATAGAGAAAAACAAACTAAGCATGTTTAGGAATTAAAAAAATACCTGAGCATTTTAGGAATTAAAAAAGACAAAATGTATTTTAGTAACTCAAGAGTTTTTTTCTTTTTCAGGTGGTTCTGGGGAATAAACCCAGCATCCTGCACATGCTAAGCAAGTGCTCTACACTGAACTACATCCCCATTCCTTTTTATTTTATTTTGAGTAAAGGTCTTGCTAAGTTGCCCAGGCTGGCCTCGAACTTGAAATCCTTCTGCACCTCAGTCTCTTAGGTGGCTAGGATCACTGCACCTTGTATATTTTAGTAGCTTGACATAATTCAAAACTAGACTTTTCTGTCCCAATAAGAAAATATATCAGAGATATATTCATAAAAGAAAAAGAACATCAAATACAATCCTATTTTCATAAAAACGAATCGACGATAACAGAGGTATGTATGTTCTTACATGCAGAGAACACATTTAGAAGGATATGTGAGAAACAGAATGAACATGATAGCATGGCCAAGGCTTATTCTTCCTTTTATACTACTCTTTATTGGCTGAATTTTTTTTTTTTTTGGTACCAGGGATTGAACTCAGGAGCACTCGACCACTGAGCCACACCCCAGCCCTATTTTGTTATTTTATTTAGAGACGGGGTCTCACTGAGTTGCTTAGCACCTCACTGTTGCTGAGGCTGGCTTTGATCTTTCAGCATCCTCTTCCCAAACCGCTGAGATTACAGGCACCCAGCTATTCGTTGAATTTTTAAAACTATTAGTATATATTAGTTTAATAGAACAACTTAAAATAATTTAAAAAATAAAAAAATTAACAATAACTTCCCTCCTCAAATTAATGAATCATATAGATTAATGATTAGGCTAGCAAAAATAAAAGGTCCAATGATTTCTACTGGTCTCTCTTCTATTATTATTCTTATTAATTTTAATTAGAATGTTATAATTATATATAAGCAAGATTCATTGTGGTATATTTGCACATGGACACAACATCATTTGTTGATCAGAGGGAGAGAAAGCAGGGGAAAGGAAGAAACTGGGAAATGAGATTGTTCAAATAATGTTATGTTCAGGTATGAATGTAGCATAATGAATACCACTATTATGTATAATTATATTAATGTACCAATAAATAAAAAAAGAAAAATAAATAAAAGGCCTAAAAAGCAAAAAAAAAAAAAGTCAGAAACATAAACAAAAAATAACACCCAGCTGTCACCATTCCTTCCTTCCCACAAAGCTTCCAGATTTCTTTTCTCCCTAGTAGCACCAATATTCCCTTTTATGAGATGCAAGTTTGTAGCACGTCTTGGTAAAAATGTTCTGGAATGAGTCTCGAGGAAAACATTCTCCTACTCCTGTTGTATAAACAGTTATTGATTTATCTGGCGACTCTTTGGCCCAGACCCTCAGGAGTAACTCAAGCCTCACTTTCTCCTTGTGCAGTGAAAGTGTCAGCAACCAATGTTGTCATCACCCACCACCATTTCAATAAGCCAGATGAAATGCTGGAACGTACCTGGCACATTTACCAACAGAGCAGGTGTGTTCCACTGGGATAATTTATAAGAGGTGGCAGCTGCCAAGCTATTAAAAGGTATAATTTTGCTTCTTAATCTACAGTTGGAATAAAAATAATTTTTAAAAAGAAAGAAAAATTGTTGAGGTTTCTTTCCTTTCATTCCTTTGATGAATAGAGCATAGGTCTGGGCACATGTATAAGACTAGTCCCAGCTACTTGGGAGGCTGAAGCAGGAGGATTGCTTGAGCCCAGGAATTTGTAGCCAGTCTGGGCAATATATAAATACTGTCTCAAAAACAAAAATGAAAAGCATACAGAATATACTATTTAGAACTCCCACATGAAAAAGGACACAATGAAACAAACATAAAACAGAAATGTAAAAACGCACTTTGACACAAACCTGGCCAACTGTGTGGATAAAGATGATGTGAGTCATTGACTAGGTAGGTGGAGGAAAAAGGGAACTGGCCTGAGAATATTGAGGCCATTATCCTAATTAGCTGGTTATTTTGAATGAATCTCTTCACCTTCTAGATCTCAATTTTCATTTGTAAAATTAAGGAGTTTACTAGAATCATCAGGGATGATCTCTAAGGTCCTTTCCCTGACATTAATTTTATAATTCTATGAACTCAGACCCCACACAATCCTAGTCATTTATCAGAAACTACTTTTCAAGTTCTTTCTAAAAAATATATCTCACTTGTGATAATAAGACTTGCACATGAAGTTAAACATCTGATAGACTTTGCGGTAGTTTTATAAGGCAAGATCTTGATAAAATCAAACCATATATATTTTGATAAAGGAACTAAAAATGCAACTAGCCAGGTGCTAAGGAAGCTCAGTTTCATATTTCTCAAGGGTTGGCTGTTAGCTTCATAACTCTGTGTACCCACAGCATTTTAATGGGACCAACATTATGTTTCTCAGGGATTTCTTTTTACATAAGCATAGATCCTTTGTTATCTTTCTCCTATAGGGAAGTAAAACACTGTCTAATATACATATACTATATCCTAGGAGAAGAAATAAGGGCTAAATTCTCTCCTCCTCATCCCCTTTTTTTAATTTTAATTTTTCCCTATAGGACCAGGGATCGAATCCAGGGTCTTGCACATGCCACATAAGTGCTCTACACTGAAAACACATGGGTATTCTGAACAAGAATGGGTACTGAACAAGAATACACTTAGAGGTGGGGTTAGACAGCCTTGATTTCCTCAGTCCCCTGTAGAATTCTATTCTAACACATGGATTCAGTTAAAGCAGATCAAACCATGTTCTTCAACTAAAGAAATCCATGTATCTTAAACTTCAAAGCCTGATTCAAGTTTCATTTCTTCCATGAGAGCTTCACTATTCCCTTGCCTAAATGGATTATCCTCTGAATACTTTTGTTTTACCTATTTTATTTCTCTATTATTATTTTTTCAGTGCTGGGGATTGAATTCAGGGGCTTGTGCATGTTAGCTATGCCCTTAGCCTTACCTATTTTATCTTATTTTATTTTTTTGGTACCGGGGATTGAACTCAGGGGCACTCGACCCCTGAGCCACATCCCCAGCCCTATTTTGTGTTTTACGTAGAGACAGGGTCTCACTGAGTTGCTTAGTGCCTTGCCATTGCTGAGGCTGGCTTTGAACTGGCGATTCTCCTGTCTCAGCCTCCCTAAGTGCTGGGATTACAAGCGTGAGCCACCGCGCCCGGCTACCTATTTTATTTTTAAAAAGTGATTTGTTTTGCATGTCTGTAAGTTCCTTGAGCTCTATTAGAATTAGGGTTTGGACATCAGTGGTCTTAGCCTGAAGCAGACAGTTAAGGGTCAAGACAGTATCTGAAGAACTGATCTGCTAAGATGAATATAAAGGTGTGTCTGATGCATGGAGATCAGTCTGTAAGGGAAAAAGCCATATAAAACTCCCAAATAAACTATACTCTACACTGAGACCATGATGCAGTGAGTCCATCTAAGTAGAAGAGTGGTTCAGCAGTGAGAACTGGGGAATCTTGGAATCAAATAAGGGGTCTTTATCCTCAGGAACACAGGCACTCTGGGGATCACAGAGGAACAGACACCTCTCCGTTGGTAAATGTGCCAGAATCCTACATATATCTCTTCTCCTACGAGACAGGAAAATGGAGGACAATACCAACCTTACAGGTAGCCAAAAAGATACCAAGGGTCCCTTTAATTTCCTCAGGCTGAGGCAGAATTAATTCATGGGTACTGAACAAGAATACACTTAGAGGTGGGGTTAGATAGCCTTGATTTCAACAGTCAGCATGATGCAGAGTCAGGGATATCAGTAAGCCACCACAAGTAAAGGCCATATTTTCATAATATTGAATGTAGTTTTTGATATAGATTATACATGTTAGCTGTCATAATGACTCTCCATGCCAATGTTATAAGTGATTCCATTGCATTAAATGATTTTAGGGTGTACAGTAAAATTAGCACTATTATGAATTACATGCTTGTTTTTCCCTGAAATCACATGTTGAAATCCTAATCTCCCATGTGATAGTTTGGGAAAGTAATGAGGTCATGACGGTGGATGCCTAAAGAATGGGATTAGTGCTTTCATAAGAACAGACACAAGAGAGACTCCTCTCTCTGCCATCTAACTTCTGGGGATGCAACAGATGAAAACTAGAAAACTGGCCTTCATCAGACACTGGATCTACCAGCACCTTGATCTTGGACTTCCCATTCTCCAGAACTGTAAGAAATAAATGTTTGTTGTTTAAGCCATTGGTCTATTGCAATTTGCTATAACAGCTTGATAAGACAAGCATCTGCCTAAATTCTTAAATCTGGTGCCAAATTGTGAACAATGGGTAATATTACACATGTAACGTTTGCACACAGTTGAATTCCAATTCTTGCCTTGCCAATTCCTTTGACTGTATTCTTTGTAGCATCCAAACAGTTGCAGACAACCATCACTTAAACTGTTGTTTTACCAAGAAACCATTTTTCCTTTCAGTTCCTGCTAGCACAAGGCTGTTTTCTCACATATCCAACTGTGAACCATGGGAGCCAAGAGTTAACACTGGCTTCCTCTTATCTCTCTTCTCCTGATTTTAGGCTACTATATTTCCAAAGCACTTCTCCTCAGATGTTTTGACACCTGGTTATAGCACCCTCTACTTATCTTTGTGGCTACCACCCACCTCTGGACCTTCTGTGCACTCTAACGCTATGGTTCTCAATGTTGACTGCCCTTTAAATCACCTGGAAAACTTTGGTTCCATTCTAGACCAAATAAATCAATCTGTGGGGTGTAGTGATGGTCACCAACATTCAGTTTTTTAATTCCTTAGGTGACTGCAACATGAGCCAAGGATAAGACCTCTGCTCTAACACAATAATTAAGGACATTGGCTTCTGCTTCATAAGTTTCCTCTATAAACAAATTTTTTGATGGAATGTTAATGTTCAAGACAACAAGCTGTCCAACACTCTGGGTCCTAGTTCCTCACCCAGCTCAAGTTTTAATAATTTGTCCTTTAATTTCACTTCAGTTCTTATGCACACTCTATTAATCATAACCTGGGGTACTTGATACATGAAATATTAAATAAGCAAGACAGTTACTGGCCTAAAACACTACAGTTGCTCCAGCTTGCTCAGTCCTTTACTATATACTTCTGTGTCTCCACCTGGGCATGGATAGCTTACTGCAAACTTGCAGGGAACCTAGCTTTCTAAGTCTGTCAATCTTCTCTTGATTCTCCATCTTATTTAATCTGGCTGATCCTTCCTGGTATATCACTCCAATAGCTCTTACCAAGGCTATCCAGGCTCTTCCCCCCTTGTTCCTCTAACACATACACAAGTTCAAATCCTTATCAAATTGAATTTGCCTTTTCCACTGCTATACCCAAGATGCTGAGCACCACTGAAGAAAAAAACCCAACTACAGAGATTTGTGAAACCTACATTTTTATGGTAGGTTTTTTTTTATGGTAGTTCTCAGAATTACTTGGAAATCTTTTTAACATTTCCCAAATGAGCTCTTGCTCCTACTTTCCTTGGAGGTGATTCAAATGGTCCCTTCTTTTCTTGAGACCCTATCTCATTCTTTTGCCCCTCACATTAGAAGTGGACCTTGATTTCTGTTTTGGAGGACATAAACATATTCTTACTTTCTGTACTTTGACTATGTCAACTTATTTTCATTCTTATCTATACTTACTTACTTGCTTTAGAAGGGGATTGCTCTAAGCTCAGCACTGCTGACATTTTTTTGCCATATAATTCTTTGTTGAAGGGGGCAGTCCTCAGATGTTTATCAACATCCATGACCTCTATCCTCTAGATGCCAATAGTATCTCCTCCTTTTAGGTAAAGTAACAAAAAATGTCACCAAACATTGCCCAATAATGTCTCCTGGGAGGCAAAATCACCATTACGTGAGAAGTACTCTCCTAAATCAAGGTTCATCTATCAACCTCTTTCTGATTAAAAACAAAACAAAACAAAACAACAACAACAAAAAAATTCCTACTTCCTCCAAGATCCACTTGTATTGTTGGTGTCTTTTATGGACCTCTTGGAGACCAGGTCACCCCTCCAGCCACTGCGGAATCCTTTTTTATTCTTTCAAGTAAAGTGTTGGAAGTGTTAACATCCATGAGTTCCCTTGCTGAGGTTCCATTCAATTTTTAATGTACCCTTAATCCTCATTACTCCACTGATGCTGGTGCAAAGCTACCAGGATCCTTTTGATGACCAAGTGCTTAGATAATCTTCCTGCTTGGCTATTTATGACTATACTCTCCTTGAATCTTTCTCTCCTAGCTTCCAAGGCACTCTTTTTTCATTCTTTAACTATTTTTTCTTAATCTTTTCCTTTTTCTTTCTTTGACTTCCCTTAATACTAGTGTTCAACTGGGTTTTATCTTTATCCATCTCTTAGAACTTGACAACACCTTTTTTTTTTTAGTACTGGGAATTGAACTCAGGGGTACTTGACCACTGAGCCACATCCCCAGCCCTATTTTGTGTTTTATGTAGAGACAGGGTCTCACTGAATTGCTTAGTGCCTCGCCATTGCTGAATCTGGCTTTGAACTCCCGATTCTCCTATCTCAGCCTCCCAACATGCTGGGATTACAGGCGTGCATGCCACCACGTCCAGCTTGACAACATTCTTTCTGAGCTACTGTCTCTTGCAAGCTTTTACCTACTGAAATAATACAATGAATACACTAATTAATCTTCATTTTATTTTAAAGCTCAGTCCTCTCTCAAAATTCAATCCTGTATTTCTGACCCTTGTTAAAAATTTCTATCTAGTAGCACTATGGACACTAATAAATTGAGATGTCTGAAACTGAGCTTATCTCCTACTACTCATCATCCCTTGTCTCTATCTCCCCAAATCTTCCTTGCTCATTTCATAATTCCAGCAGTACCACCATCTATTCAGCTGTATAATAAGCTAGGGTCCCTAGAAAAACCCTACATTCCTTCACTAATCACATCCACCAAATCATAAAATTCTGGCAATTATATCTTATTTCCCTACACATCTATCCCCACTAGTTCAGGTTTTTATATTTTTTTCTATGGATTCCTAACTAATTTCCTTGCACTAGGTCTTAGCTACCTCTTATCCAACCACTATGCTTTCACTAGAACAACCTCCCTCCCTCCAGTGCTGCAGATCCAACCCAGGGACTCACCACATGCAAGCACTCTGCCACTGAGCTACATCGCACCCTAAAATGACCTCTTTAATAATGCAAATCCTTTCATGTCACTCCCTGGGTTATCTCCTTTAAGGAATTCCCTTTGTCTGGAGGACAAAATTAAAGCATTTTAGCATAGTATACTAAGCTTTCAATGGCCGGGTTCCTGCATTTCTCTATTTCTCTTCTATTCTCTCCATTAGACCCGTATTCCATGTTCCCCAGTCCTAATCATTATATACCATCACTGAAATCACTGAAGTAAGGTATGCGCTAATGTTTTTTTTTTTTTCCCTCAAGTGTTTTGTTTTCTGAGTTCATCTACATAGAACATATTTTTCATTCCTAGAAGCTTCAAGCGAAGCACTTGAACTCTCTGGGAACTCTTGACTCCCCTAGGGTAGATTTAAAGGTTTTCTTCCAATGTGTTCCCAATGCATTGTACACAGTCTCATTATAGCTCCCAGTCTGTTGGAATTTCCTGCTCACTGGGTTTCGTCCACCAGCTTGTAGGCTCCTGAAGGGTAAGTGTCTTGTCTACTCACTCCTGTTTTGGTGGGGACTAAAAATATTTTAAATGGCTGACTGGTACATGACTGGTTCAACTGACAAAGGAGCTTTATCATGATATTGTAATGATACGTTCCTTAACAGATATTTATTTAAAAAAAAGTATATCAGTTCACCATAGTTAAGAAACAGTAAGGCTACTCAGTCTAAGGCAAGAGCTACTATCACTTAATAAAACAAAACAAGTTTAATAAGCAGTTTGTGTGTGTGTGTATTTGAAGAATAGTGACTGATGTCCTTGAGCATCTGATGGCACAGACAAAACAAAACAACAAAAAAGAAATAACTCACATTTCTCTGGGATAATATATCCACATTCATTTTAACTTGAAAGTGTTTTAGATTACTGGCAAGTAAAAGGAATACTCCAGAAAGACAGAACACCTTTATTGTGTGGACTCCAGTGACCTCTAGCATAACTGTGTACCTTCCAGGTGGGGCTGACAGTAGCATCAGTTATCAAAGTTAAAAAAAACAAGTATAGAGTGGAAATAGCATCACAGTTAATGTTACAAGTATTACTTTGGGGTATCATCCCATAACTTAGACTGTGACTTGGGGGGTCTACTTTATTTTCTCTGAGCCTCCTCAGTTTCCTTATCTGGAAAATGGCTATAACAACATTTGCCTTATGTATTTCATAATGTTGGTGCCAAGATCAAAAGAATTAATGTAAATAATGAAGGATTATAAGCATGAAAAATATAGGAACATTTTATGTAGAGAGAATGAAAAAAATTAACATACATATGCAACACTTATTCTTGAAAACAATTACCTTTGGAGGAGCTGAAGGCTTTTCTGTTCTGGTTTTTTCCTTGGGGGTTAAAGGAGGGGATCGCTCCTTTATCTCTGGAGGCAGTTCTTGATATAGTGCTGGAAGTGAAAAAGGAATTCATGTATTTAAATTGAGAAGCACTATTTGGGGCAGGGTCATAGTAACAGAGGAGGCAGATATGAAATTAAAGAGGAACTGATGTTCAATTCCTTGGTATAGCAAGAAGCTATGTAGCACTTATTCGTGATGACAACTTGTAGTCTTAACTATTAGTTATGATTAGACAATTTTAATCAGCAGGATTTCAGAAATGTAGATGGTACCATTCTCACTTACTGTACGGTCAGAGAGATGCTTACTTCATTTTACCTCAATACACATTCACCCGGAACCTACTGTATGCAATGCTAGGTAGTACTGGAGAAAGGAAGATGATCAAAAGATAGTTTTTACTCTCAAGGAGCTTACAATCTGGGGACAGTCGATCATAAGTAGCTGCAATATAAGATGAAATGTGGCATTATTTGAAAGAGAGTAACAACAGAAACAAAGCGATGTGGGGATGAAAAATGCTGAGAGGAAGATGTGGGAGTGTGACAGACTTTGAATAAGCAGGTTTTCACCAGGTAGAGATGCAGGAAAAGGATAATTTGGGAAGACAGAATGAAATGAATAAGCATGGATCTAGGACTATACGTGATGTTATGTCTACACGGTGTTGAACTTTAGAATTTTATAATCTCCTATTCCAATCTGTATGATCTATTAAATCTATACAGGATATTAAATATACAGAGCTATGTAGGAATTTCAAAGAGTTAAAACAAAAACCTATTTTGGTTAAAAGCAACTCTGAAGTGACAGAAAATGCTAAACTATATTTGATCAAAAATGTACAACTAAGATTGTAAGATATATTAGCTGGCTTTGGATACGGGTTGGTATTATTATTGGGTTTCTTTATCTCTTACAGAAAAGGGTGTTAGATGTGATTAAGGGAAGCCAATCATGTTCTTCTTTCCAGTGACTTAAGATACAAAGAGACTAAGTCCTTTATAATAATGGGGTACCATCTTCTGCCATTATGCTGTTCTCTTAAAGGACATGGTTCTCAATTGAACAGTGAGTATAGATTCTGTTCATATATATACTCCTTTAGATCATTTGCTCTGCATATTTGGCTTCAGATAAAGATCAGGGATAATTCCTCTTACTATTTTTAGTGTGGAATATGCTGCTGAGAGTCATTTTTTTTCTCAAGTGTAAAAACCAAGGCAGTTCAGTTCTTGTTAAATTCAAATAAAAAGCAGGATAAAAGGGAAAGGGAAAATAACCTCTGATGAAGTACGAGAATTCAATTACTATATTCTTGGGTATTCTGAGAGTTTTCTCCCCCCTGTTTGTTCTGGCCTTTACAGTGCTTTTTCAAGAATCAGTGACTGATGCCAAAAGAAAACATCAATTATTCTGGGACATAATAAGGCGTTTTGTCAGTTGCAGGATGGTCTTGAGACAAGAAATTAATTCAGTGTGCAACCATCAACCATCACTGTAATATGTTTCAGAGATTTGACTTGATTATTATGAAAGAAAAACAAATTTTATTAGATTTAACTCACTGTAGATCAAATATCTATAACCTGTCAAGACTTGTAAGCCTAAGAGGTTATTTCTGTAAGCTGAAGTTAAAGCACCTAATGCCACCGTCCCCAAAGACACACTATCTTCTTATATGTACAGATGAAAAAAAGGTGGAAATGTTTTCACTTGAATCTTACAGGAACAATGGATTGTAATACCTAGTTAAAATTACCAAATCCTCCAGAGTGGTTATGATTGTGTGGCAGCTCTTGATTTTTAAACAGAAGCTACTCCTTTTTAACCTTGGCTCCTGACTCTGTGCAAGAGCCATGACTGGGAAGGAGATGAAGGCAAACATGGATATTTTTGACAATCTCATTAGCAGTACTAAGCTTAAATGCTGTCTTACATGTACTCAGGAATTAGCTTGTCTTAAAATTCCTCCCTTCCACTCCATCTTAAGCTTTCTCCATTATGTATTCTATTTTAAACATAAAAATATACCTCTAAGAAAAGTATATTTAAGAGCTATCAGTCATTTGTTATTTAGGAAAAAATAATTAAAACAGTAGCACAGAAAAAATTAATAATTATGTTGCAAGACAGAGAAGTAGGTAATTTGGAGATATATAGCATTTTAAAGAGGAGGTGTTCGCTAAAGGTGGCAGATAAGCTGGGGATAGGATCTATAGTGAGACTTGGGGCCACCTGAGAAAATGAGGAGAGGGGCACTGGGAAGGACTAGGGTACAGACACCATAGTATGAAGGTGCCAAAGATAGTTTTATCTAGATTTAGATCAGCACTCACTAATCAAGGAGGAAACAAATTCTTCTTCCTTCCATCTCTTTTGCTCTCAAAATTCAGAACTTAGGTTAGGAATCAATAGTACCTTTGTTTGGTCATGGTTTGGGTTAGATGGGGTTTCACAGACTAGCCTGAAAACCAATCATTATTTATAACAATTACTTCTTTGTGGAAACAGAAGACTTAACCAAAAATATTTAAATAGAATGTTCTCAGTTACAACATTTTAAATCAGAATCATATGATTTTAGTGTTTCTAGAAGAAAGTTAAAATTGATATAGCTCAATGTCTTTGTTTCACAGGAGGAAACTGAGGCACCTCATTGTAACTTGCTGAGCTAGGATTAGAAGGCAGTCTTCATGACCCCTGGATGTTGTGCTTTCTCTATACTGCAAGTTAACTGCTGACAGGAGGTATTCTTCTGAAGAAGCATCCATACTTCCTCCCTTTTAAAATCAATTAATTTCTTTATTTTCAGGCTTTGTTAGTTCTATTTTCACCTCTCAAGGCCTAGCTGTGAATTTACAGCTTTCAGAAATTCATATTTAGAATTTCTTCTCTAGTTCATTTTTTTCCTTTCACAAATGAAGGCTTAATGTACTTGAGAAGAAATAATCCATTGTACTTTTGTTTTAACAGGTAACCAGCTAGGACTGAAGTGTGCAAAGTGAAAGTATGGGAGTTGGGGACCTAGGGGTTCACAGGATGCTGGTCAGCTGAGGAGTCAGTGTGGAGAGAAAAGAGCTGATGAAATGTGTACAGTTGGTGGCAGGGTAAAAGGAGCTGAGGGAGAAAGCTGAAGACACAGGCAAGTCCCCTGGGATGACAAGTACAATCAGCAAACATTCCAATTGCAGAATGCAGTAGTTCTGGGGTATACTAGTGCCTCCTCTTTTTGTTTTTTTGCATCATGTGTATGAAAAGCAATACCCACTGGTAAACATATGCAAAGATTACAAAGACAGTAAATTAAAGTGTAGAAAATGATAAGATCTTGGACTATCAGTTAGACCATATTAGTAAACCAGGAAGGGAGCATAAAACTTACTTTCACTAGCCACATGATTAGCTGGAAAATAACCTTCCTGTCCCTTTCCTACGCTGCCATACCACCAGTCTTCATTATCTTTGAAAAACACTCGGATAATGTCTCCGCGATGGATGGTTAGTTCATCTGATCGGCTCGCTGTATAGTCATAAAGAGCCACTACCTAAGAGAGAGATAAGACCACCACAGCTTTATCACAACTCTGCCACAGAGAAACCCCCAACACTCACTTCCTCTTGCAGAAGAGCAGCTGAAACCAAAGCAGTACTTGGGTAAGTCTGAGGCTGTCTCAGGGTTTGCTAATGGAACCAGGGGTGGTGGGAAGACAGCAGGAGCAGCAAGATAAAAGACTGTGGGACTGAGAAATGGTTAAGAACATCCAACACACTAAGATTAGCTTCAAAATAGCAGATGTTAATTTTTTAAAGTAAATTACTTGAGAAGCAAATAAAAAAAGCTCACACACTATTCACTTTCTTAGAAGTGTTTTATACTACACATTTAGATCCTGTTCTCTGTGCAAGCAGATGCACCTGAAAGAAAATTCTCCAGAAGGTTAACAGTTTTACAAAAAGGAAAAGCTCAATGGAACAACCTGATTGTACAACTTCATTGTGATCTTGGTTTATTGGTAATGCCTCTTTTTGAGATTAGTTTCTCTAAAAAAATATAGTTTTTGGTGTTTTATGTAAACAATCTAAATCTTCTGTCTTTGAAAACATTCTTCTAAGCTTACTTTCACTTTCACTAGGTCCAAATTTAAGAAGAAAGGCCTTTCTGTGAAAATTTTCTTCTTTGTATTATTACAGTAATTATTGTATTTTTTTTTCTTTTGAAAAACTCAAATCAAAATGGTATGGCAGTGGCTGCACAAGCATTTAAAAATCCCGCACAGTAGTTAAAGTAAGGAATACCTTAATTTATATTAGATCCAAAGTACTGTATAAAGTAGGACATGATAATAAGTATTCTGAATAATACACTTATTCTGTTTTTTTTTTCCTTACTTAAAAAGGGTTTGAAAATTTACAGGTTACACAACATTATATATGAAAAATCACTGTAATCCTTTGCAATTAAATTGAGTACTGATTCATTTACTTAACAACTACTGAAATCCTAATATGCCTGGTGCTATATTAAATATACATGGTAAACAGACAATATCTACAAGAGATATTTCATTAAGGCTTTGCAGGAAAACTAAAAGATAATCAGGAATTAACCAGGTAGAGAGGAGAAGTATATCTTAGCTAGATTATATGGCATGTATGAGAGTCCATCAAAGAGAAACTCAAAATAGTTCAGTATAAAGGGAGCCTGGCATTGTGGGTGACAGCCAAGACAGTAGGATGGGTGAAGTTAGGGTTAAGGGAGGAAGAAGGGGTCAGATCATGCATGGTGATGGAGTTCAGATTCAATAATATGGCCAATGGAAAGATGAAAGGGTTTTCAGCAGGCGGGTTCTATCAGTGTTCACCAAACAGTTCTGGTACCTTTAAACACATTTAATAAGATTTATTAACATATTAACAGGTGATTTTAATGTATAAGTTTGGAATTAACTTGTCACTATATGGTATAAGGGCAGAAATGATAATCTAAATGGTTCAAATGCAATGCCTATTGTACTGCCTAACATAGTACTTAATTTACAACATGCAGTGCAGGATGTTAAGGTTTTTTTTTTTTTTTTAAATATTTATTTTTCAGTTGTAAGTGGACACAATAACTTTATTTTATTTTTATGTGGTGCTGAGGATCGAACCCAGTGCCTCCCGCGTGCTAGGCGAGCACGCTACCACTGCGCCATAACCCCAGTCCCGGATGTTAAGGTTTATAAATCTCTTACAGTATGTTGATGCTAAACCACTCATGCAAAAGTAGAAATTTTAATTTTTCCCTTTGTTCTTCCTTCTCCAGATATCGTCTTCTTCATTCTCTTACTTAGCACTATCATGGAAGAGGAAAACTAATTAAATACTGAATGTCTACCATGTTCTGGATAGCATGGTAGGTGCTTATGTGTTACGTTATTGAGCCCACATGAAAACTCTGTGAGAGCAGATAGTCTTACTTTCATTGGACAAATGAGGAAGTTGATGTACAAAGAATTTAGTAACTAGTAACTTAAAGTCAAAGAAACTAGTAAGTCAAACTAGTAAATGGTAGGATTAGGACTTATAACCCAGGTTTTTCTTTTTCTTTGCTTTTCACAAAACCAAACACATTTATAGTGCATCTTTGTCTAGAATCATCTATGGAGAAAAAGAAGCAAAGAGGAAAGGAGGTTAAAATACACTTTTGGATAATGGTATATAAGGAGTTCCCTATGCTAAGAACACCAACTGTCCTGGACCACCTGCAGGCCCACTGTGCCCCTTTCATGACACATAAAACTCCAGGCCCAGGAAACTCTATAATGGTTTGTTCCTATTGTTCCTCATCCTGGCTCTGTCACACTGAGATACCACAACCTTAATGAGTCTTGTGCAAAGACAAGATCAATGTATGCTTATTTATCTGAGCACTAGGTGGCTGTTGGAAAGGAGAAAAGAGGGCAGACAGTTTATGCACTAGAATCACTTAGGAAGCCCCACATCAGGCTTGTCACTGTGTGGACTACTAGCAATCTGGAGCTCTTCAAACTTAAGTTTGGAAACTTTTACTGGATTTTCCATTAGGGTCTGTTGACTAATGAATCCTTTCAGAGTTTCAGGGGTCCTTAAGACCCTGTATGAGGTCCCACACTACATTTTTTCTATTATAGAATCCACTGATTACTATATCCTCTTCTCATATAACTAAATATAGCATGTCAATTCACATGGCCTGCTAATACTTATCAACATGTTCTACATTCTAAGAATGTTATGGACTGAAATATGTCCCCAAAATTCTTAGGTTGAAATCATAACCCCCAATGTGACTGTATTTGAAGATATGGCCTTTAAGGAAGCAATTCTGGTTGAATAAGGTCATAAGGGTAGATCCCTCATCAATAGGACTAGTGTCTTTATAAGAAAAGAAAGCGACACCAGGAGCATATATGACAGAGAAAAAGGCCATGTAAGGATATAATGAGAAGGTGACTGTCTACAAACCAAGACAAGCCTCAGAAGAAATCAATCCTGTCAGCATCTTGATCTTGGACTTTCAGCATCTTGATCTTGGACTTTCAGCTCCAAGACTGTGAGAAAGAAAATGTCTATTGTTTAAGTCATCCAGTCTATGGTATTTTGGGGTATGGCAGCCCTACGCAGACTAGTGCAGTCCCACAAACTAATGGTGACAGATGAATCCCTTGCCATCATCCTGCTTGGAACTATAAATCTCCTGATGTGGAAACAATGCCTTTGTCATCAAACTCCACAATCAGCATCCTTGGCAGGGCAATGGTTAGTAAGGATACATTCTCTAGAATATTGGGAAAATCTGTGGAGCACATCTCTATTATACCTTTATTGACATTTAAGTATGGAGTTGCTACATATCAAGGAACCAGTGTGTTTAATGTGCCAATAGTCCACATTTTGGCACTGCAATCTGACCATTTGGCTATGACTATTCTCTTAACATACTGGAGGCACAAGACAAAAAGCACATGGCTTATGAGAATCTGCTTGTGTTTCTATGCACTGTGCTTTTATCTTCTTGTGTGAAAATCACTTATTCTTTTCTGATAGTTAAAACTTCATTACTTGTCTTAATTTGGCAGTAGATTCTGAATAAATTATGAATTCTCCATCTACAATTAGATTTTATTATCTCAATATTTATGATAATGTAAAACTCTGTAAAAAAAGTTGGGAAGCATAGTCCCATCAAGAGGTTTGTTTTGAATTAACACTAGCTTTATCTTCTTGTTCTGTCAAGCCTTACTACAGAGAAGGTCTTGACCATTCTCCTGATAAGTATGTTCTGTAATGTACCATTTCTTCCCAATAGTGGTTGGCATGTAGGTAGGACAGAATTATCCTCAGCACTATGATCTACCTCTTGAGCTGACAGAGAAGTTTTGAAATCTTTCTGCACTAAAGTTTAAAGACATGAGATAATATGCCCATGTCAATAATAATAGGTCTGGGAAATGAGATATTTCACAAAATCCACTTTGTTTACATACGGAGATCCTTGATTATATTAGGATTATATTCCAATAAACCCATAAGTTGAAAATATATTTAATACATCTGATCTATCAAACATCATTGCTTATCCTGGCCTACATTAAATAGACTAAAGCATAATTACATTAGCCTAAAGTTGGGCAAAATCATGTAACATAAGACCTATTGTTTAGCAAAATCTTGAATATCTTAAATAATATATTGAATATTATACTGAAAGTTAAGAAGAGACTAGTCAATTGGGTATTGTTCCCAAGACCATCCTAAAGTTAAACCATTATAAGTGGGGAGCATATGTGCTTGGATTCTCTTTCTCAAAGCCAAGTTGCAAGGGCACAATCATGGCTGAAGTGCTTCCTTGCCCTTCCACCCTATGAAGATACAGAGAAAAGGTATCATCTGTGAACTAGGAAATGGACCCTCACTAGACACAGAATCTGCCAGCACCTTGATCTCGGAATTCCTAGCCTTCAGAACTGTAAGAAGTTTCTGTTGTTTATAAGTCACTTGGTCTATGGTATTTTGTTGCAGTAGCTCAAATATAATTGGTACCAATTAAACCTT
Source organism: Geosciurus inauris (assembly GCA_004024805.1). NCBI lineage: Eukaryota > Metazoa > Chordata > Mammalia > Rodentia > Sciuridae > Geosciurus > Geosciurus inauris. The sequence continues at coordinate 30,681 of PVHX01002442.1, forward strand.
TTCTTAGTGGAAATCATAACACACATACTTTGTTGTAGTGAATCATCAATGTTTTACTGAAAAGGTTCTTATAAAAATTTAATTTTAATTGTATAGATTAGTGGGATTTACTGTGATATTCCATATATGCATGTATCATGAATTTATCATGTCCACCCAGCCTCCTTTACCCTTGCTCCCCTTCCCAATCTCTAGTCAGCCCTCTTTTACTTTAAGGTTAACTTTTTATTCATCTTCCTTTAAGTTTCCACATATTCTCAAGAATACTTGTCTTTCTGTACTGGTTTATTATGCTTAATACAATGTCTTGACATCCTCTAGTACCATCCATTTTGCTGCAAACAACAGAATCTCATTCTTTTTATGGCTGGATAATACTCCATTGTGTGTGTGGGTGTGTGCACGCACATGCGTGTGTATACATACACATATCTCTACACCTATTTGTCTATATTACATTTTCACATTTTCTTTATCCATTCATCTGTTGATAGGTACCGAGGTTGATTACATACCTTAGCTATTGTGAACAGTGCTGTAATAAATATGGGTATGTGGTATCTCTTTTGCATGCTGATTGCATTTCATTTGGTTATACACTTAGGAATGCAACTGCTAGATGGTAGTTCTATTTGTATTTCTCTGAGGAACCTCCATACCATTTTCCATAGTGGTTGTACTAATTAACATTCCTACTGTGTACAAGGGTTCCTTTTTATTCACATTCTCAGTAGCATCTGTTATTATGAGTTTTTTCATAATAATCATTCTAACTGGGGTAAGATGGTATCTCATTACAGTTTTGGTTGCATTTTCATGAATGCTAATGATATTGAGCACTTTCCCCCATATATTTATTGGCTATTTGTACTTCTTCTTTCCAGAAGTGTTTATTCAGATCATATGACAAAAACGGTTTTAAAATATACCTTTTTGTTGATCTTGCTTTGATCCAATCCCTAAATTCTATGCCTATTTACTACTTTTAGATTGGGAATGTTTACCTGCGCTGTTATATCTTGGAAGTTTATAACTTGCTTTGATTTTTACAAAAGCTCATAGCTGGGTTTCCCTGGAGTCTGAGGAGACATTGGACCAGCAGTGTTGGCACAGCTAAGACTGAAGATTCTTGGAGACGGACTGAATGCATTTTGCATTATAAGACAGACACAAGCCTTTGGGGATCAGGGATAGAATGCAATAGTTTGGATATATGTCTCTCCTAAAACTCACATGTATTAGACTTGGTCCCTAGCCCATGGTCCTAGTGGGAACCTTTAAAAGATGGGACCTAGTGGGGCACCTTATGTTGCTGTGGGCATGCCCTTAAAGAGTTTGTGGAATATCAATCTCTTCTTTTTTCTTGCTTCCTGGCTGCCAGGAGATGAGCAGCTCCCTCTATCATGTACTTCTTCCATGATGGTCTTACCATAGGCCCAAACGCAATAATAACAACAGATCATGGACTAAAACCCTCCAAGACTGTGAGCCCAAATAAATGTTTCCCCTTTTTAAGTTATTATCTTGGGAAATTTTTTATAATAATAGAAAGTTGACAAACATAAATCTTGAATAGTATCTTTACATGAGAAAGATAATAGCCAGACATCAATAATTAACTGCTCATGTCACAAAAACACTGAGGCCTATATATTTCTAATTTCAATGTCAGTCTAAATATTGTTGGAAAAGTTCATGTACATGCTTATGAGTGTTGGTTTAATAGAGAAGATGAAGATATAATAATAGAAAGGATAAGACATCCCCACTTCAGCATATAATCTTAATTTGGATACATAAAGAAATATAGACTATTGAGTAGGGGACTCTAAAAATTACCAAAATTTATTTTACATAGAAAGATAGAAAGTAACAAACAGAATCTTAAGAAGCAAATGGAAAACTCTGAGCTTCGGAATAAATAAGCAGAAAAGAAACACTTCTAGAATGGTGGAATCATAAAAACTGGCTCCTGCATGAAATCAAGAACACTATAAAATTATTCCAAATCAATTTTATCAGAAATCTGAAAACTAACCAAAGGCTTACAACAAACCAAGGGTTGTGTATGAAAGAAAAAAACAGCAAGCTTTATATTTTAAATTGATCTTCTCCCACTACTTCCTTGTCAGCTCCATGGTAGCCTTGAAAGCTGACAGTCTCAAAAATAATAGCTGTGAAATCTAGTTGCCTATGTCAGTAGAGAGGACAGATGGGTTTGGAGTGCCTCCAAAGTTCCATCCCCAGAGAAGCCATTACTCTATGATTGTGGAGCAGCTTCCTGAAAATCTCCATTCTCAGGGGTCATTTTATTAGACAACTCAGAGTATGCTGTATAAAAGATTGTATTCCTTGGGAATTTGTCAAAAACAGTCAATGGCAACTGTTTAACAGTGCATCTACCTTAGGTGGATGAGTTAGGACTAGAGAACTTGATTTCCATGTTTGCCATATTATATTATCTCAAATGTCTAGTTATCAAAAAAATTATGAAAGACACAAAGAAACAGGAAGATATGACAAAGCAGGGAGCCAAAAATGTTAGTAGAAATTATTTCTGAGAAAATCCAGATGTTGGACTTACTAGACAAAAGATTTTGAATTAGCAATATAAAGATGTTCAAAGACCTAAAAGAAAATCCATCTAAACAATTAAGGGAAATAATATCTCATAAAATAGAAAATATCAACAGAAAGAGTATTTTAAAAATCTCCCCAAATTCTAAACTGAATAATACTCTGGAGTTGAAAAGAACGATATTTACTAGAGGGATATACAACAGTAGATCTGAATTTGCAGAAGAAAAATCAGTGAACTTCAAGATAAGTAAATTGAAACTATCTAGTCTGAGGAACAGAAAGAAAATTAGTGAACTAAAATGAAGAAAGCCTGAGAGACTTATAGAACATCATCAAATGTACTCACTTTTGCATATCAGAAAAACAGAAGATAAAGAATGGGGAGGAAGACTATTCGAGGCTAAATAAATTCTAAATAGGAAAGACTAAAAAAGGTGCATATCAAGACATATCAAACTGTTGAAAATGAAAACCAAAGTGATAATCTTAGAAACAGCAAAGGAAAAACAACTTATGACTTAGCAGGGCTAATCAACAAGATTAAAGTAAACTCATCAGAAAATGTGGAGGCCAGAAGTTAGTGGGATGATACAAAAAGATTCAAGACTCAATATCCAACAAAACTATCCTTTGAAAAGGAAGAAGAAATTAATGTATTTTAAGATAAATAATCAGAAAGTTTATTGCCATAAGACTTGTCCTTCAAGAAAAACTAGTGGAAGTCTTTCAGGCTGAAATAAAAGAGTACTTGATAATAATTCAAATTCACATGAAGAAATCAAGAATACCAGTAAAGGTAATTGCATAATAAATATAAAAGTACACATATATTTTTGTTTGTAACTCTTTTTTCTTCATCTGACTTAGAAAACAACTTTGTGAAGAAAGAGTTATAAAAACATGCTGATGGGCTTACAATATATAAAGATGTAATTTGTAAGAGGATAACAGCACAAAGGATGCAGGAGGGGAAAAAACTATATTGGAGCAAAGATTTTATATACTATTAAGTTGTTATTAATCCAAACTGATTATTGTAACATGTTAAGTATAATACTAAAGGGGAACTATTAAGAAAACAACCCAAGAAAATAAATTAACAGGAAAAGAGAATTAAAATAGTATAGTAAAGAACACCACTTTTAATAAGAAATGGATAATGGATGGATAAATGGACAACAAAATGCATATGATATATTTATAAAATAAAACTATAGACTTAATCTTGCTTTATCAAAAATTACATTGTTGTAAACAGATAAAAAAATTCAAAGAAGAAAGAGTAAATTATGAAGACAAAATACATGACTCAACTATCTACTGCGTATAAGAACACTTCAGATTTAAAGTCACAGAAAAGCTGAAAAGGATAGAAAATTATAGAAACCAAAAGATTTAGAGTGGCTATTCTCATATCAGGCAAATAATCTTTAAGACAAAAACTGTCACTAGAAATACAAGAGGACATTTACGGTCAGGTAAACAAAAAGCACTTAACAAAATCTGACATTTTTTCCTTAAAGGAACACTTGACATAATTAAGAATACAAACAGACTATCTTCAACCTGATAAAGACTATGTTTTAAAAAAAACAACCCACAGTTAACATCATAATGTGGAAGACTAAAACTTCACCTGCTAAGATTAGGGACAAGATAAAGACATTCAATTTTTGCTACTTCACAACTGTACTAGCTAGGAAAATCAGGGAAGGAAAAATAAGTAAATTAAAGGCATCCAGACTGGAAAGGAATTAAAATTATATTAGCATATGACATAATTTTGTATATAGCTAACTCAAGGAATTGATAACAAACAAAAAGCCCTATTAGAACTAATAAATAAATTCAGCAAGTATGCAGGATACATAATAAATATTAAAAGATCACTTACATTTCTACATGTGAGCAGTTAATAATCTGACCAATTTCATTTACAATGCATCAAAATAAATATAACAACAGAGGTCTAAGACTGATATACTGAAAACCACAAATATTCCTGAAAAAAATGTAAATTTAAATAAATGGAAAAATTTATACCAATAGATGGGGACAATATAGTCTTTACAATGTTATCTGTAAATTCAATGTTTAAAAACCTCTACAAAAATTGAGATGATCAGAAGATTCAAGAATGTAGAATAGTCAAAACAATTTCTAAAAAGAACAAAGTTGGAGGAAATACTCTGATTCTAAAATGTCTACAAAGGTACAGAAAATAAAACAGTGTAATGGTGATATAAGGATGGGCAAAGGAAGCAATGTGAACACAATGAAAATCTAGCTATAAACCCTTACATTTATGGTCAACTAATTTTCATGAAGGGTGCTAAGATTGTAAAATGAGGAAAAAAAATCTCCACTTTTTTGAATAAATAGGGCTACAACTGGATTGCCATGTGCAAAACAATAAAGCTGGATCTATAATTCACACCATATATAAAAATTAACTAAAAATGGCTTACAAGACTTAAAGTATTTATAAAAACTTTTATAAGTCAATATAGAATATAATCTTTGTAACTTTGGATCAGGCAATGGTTTCTTAGATATGAATTCAGAAGCACACATGACAAAAGAAAAAAGTAGACAGATTGGAATTTATCAAAATTTTGTGCTTCAAAGGATATAATCAAAAGAAAAGAAAAGAAAATCTATAAGATGGAAGATAAGATTTACAAATTGTGTATTTAATAAGAACTTGTATCCATTAAATCTGTGTATTTAATAAGAACCTGTATCCAGCGTTCACAAAGAACTCTTATGTCAATAATAAAAAATAAACTTAATTAGATATAAATAATATAAATGTATCCTATATACAGCTTTCATAATTATACAATTTATTTTATATAATTTATAAATAAATTTATATACCATATGTCTGGCACATAATAAGTACTCAATTAAGAGTTAGGTATAATTATTATTCAACTCCTAAAGTTCTTTTGAGTGCTATAAAATAACGGTACTTTCTGTATTAAATATGGCCATAATTTCTAAACTAAATATGTCTTATAACTTCAACTCCAAAAATTTATATCTAGGTTTGACAAAATAAGCTCTGAATCTGTCTCTTATAATACAATATGTTAATTTAAATATATACCTAATTTATATAAAATATAATATAATATAATATAATATAATATAATATAATATAATATAATATAATATAACTTGCTCATTTAGAAGAGAGGTAAAGGATTTTAATTAGACATTTCGCCAAAGCAGACATACACACAGAACTTCAAAAGATGCTCACACCAATTAATCATTAGGGAAATGCAAATCAAACTTAGGAGATTAACAAAAAGACAATAACAAGTGGGATGTAGAAAAACTGGAACCCTCATTCACTTGAGGGGATTTTAGAGCAGTTTTGGTACTTTAGAAAATATTTTGGCAGTTCTTCAAAATGTTATGATGCAGCAATTGTACTCCTAAATTTCAAGAGAACTGAAACCTTATGTACAACGAGAAAACCTGTACATGAATGTTCACAGAATAGCAGTATTCATAAGTTAAAGAGTTAAAAAAAAAAAAAAGAGTTAAAGAGTTAAAAATGGAAGTAACTCAAATGCCCATCAATGGATTAATGGATAAACAAAATGTGGTATATTCAAATAATAGGATTTTATTTGGCCAAAGAAAGGAAATTCTATACGTGCTACAACAAGGATGAACCCTGAAAACATGTCAAGTGAAGGAAGCTAGACACAGGAGGCCACAGTGTATGATTACATTTATAATAAAACATCCAGAATAGGTAAATCCATACAGACAGAGAGATTAGTAGCTCTCAGGGCTCAGTGGGAGAAAGAAATGGAGAGAGGTAACTGCTAATATATATGGAATTTTGGGGGGAGGCAGGCAATGAATACTTTTTTAAAACAGATGATGGTGATGGTTGTGTAATTCTCTTAACATACTAAAAATCACTGACGTGTAAACTTTAAAGGGAGAATTCTATGCTATGTGAACTGTATTTATATAAAATTGTTATAAAAATCATAGATTGTTATTGGAGGTAATTTGCTTATGATGAAAAAAGCAACAGTACAAACAAAAATACAACGAGAGTATAGCTTTCCACGTCCGGAGGGTAATCCTGATTCTGGCTATGATAACGAAACAGAAAATCAGACTGGAAATACAATGGATGGAGAAAGCAACATATGTGGGACATGAAAGAACCAGATTAGCCTAATATATTGTCAAGTATTGTTGGTAAGAACCAAGCAGCTGGTGGCACCAGTGACAGCAAATTAAAGTGGAAAGACCCAGCGAAGGCTGTGCGGGTAGACAGAAGTTTTCTGAGCTGTACTCATTTTTTGGTTCTCTAGGTTACCAAACATTAATGGCCCATAAAAAGTTTTCTAGTAGAATGTAGAAAGGAGAGAAAAATTAAGATTAGGACATCATCCAGGGAATCATTCACACTTAGGTATTATTAGAGGAAACACATGAATCAGTGAGATTTCCAAGCAGGTATCAAGGAAGAGCAGAAGTGCCCTCACCTAATTCTTGGGTGACAGTCATAACTATCTTCTCATTCCTTCACTCCTGTTCTTCAAACAGCTGTCTGTGGCATGCAAGTAGCATAGTTTGAAGTGTAGCAGGTGTTTGTAATTTCCTTTCTCAAGGTCACAGGTGATTTTGCCAGTGCACTAGAAAAACCACAGCTTCTGGGCCCCTTTCTTCCCACCAAACCCCAAGATCCCCTTCTCACATCCAGATTACTCTCTTGCTACTTATGTATCTTTAACCCACCCACAGCTATTAAAACTGAAGTGCTGCTCTTCCCAGGAAATCAACTAAGATTCTATTCACTAACCTCAAACCATTATCTGTCTGAAACTTCTTAGTGGGTGGATAGGATGTTTTCCAAGCAATATTTTAGAAACTGGCTCTCTTAGATAACTCTCCTGGTAGATTTATTAAGAGGGAGGAATCTGTACTGGGCTGTCACAAGTCTAGGTCTTCATGACCCTTTCTGTTGTCCTTTTGTTCAGCCCTTCCAGTGGAGCTCAGCTATCTACAGCCTTTGTCATTACACCTTCTGCCTAATATCATTAAAAATTACAGCAATCAGATGGTATAACATATAGCATGTAGCAGAATTTTTAAAAATATAAATGGTTTCACAAGTGTTAATTGCTGTCATTGCCTGAATTGCTTCTAATATCCACAAAATCTGCCTTGTGTTACTGAGTGACATTAAGAATTTATTCATGAGTTGATTTTTAGAGATTTAAGATGTTTGGTTAGTCTATCATAATGCATTAACACATTACATCTAAATATTTCTAGATGATACTTATAAACTCTTAGTCTTGGTTTTCCCATTGACAAGTGGTGATAAGAGTATCTTATAGGAGTATGATGTTCAAGTGAAATTGTCTATATAAAACACTTTCCACAGTGTCTGGTACACAAGAAGTACTCCATAAATGTTAGGTCTAATTATTATTTTTCAACTCTTGAAGCTCTTCAAATTGTCACAGAAGAATAGTATTTTCTAGTAAAATATTTCTATAGAACACCTATAATCCTAAATGTGACCATGTTTTCAAATCAAATAAAGATCTACTAACTCCAACTCTATTTCTGAAGATAAACATTTATTTCCTGGTCTGGTAAAATATCATCTAACTATAAAAGTGCTCCCAGAGAAGTGTGCCCATAAGACAACCAGCCACAGATATGGTGACAAGAAAATTTTATGAAGTTTCAATAAAAACAGTTAAGTCTTATTTCCTCTAGGGATTTAACTCAATTAATCTTTAAGCATCTAGCTAATCTGTGAGTCAATTATGTAGTTATACCAAGAGGTGTCTCTGTTAGTGACTGCAAAGGGGCCATCTGTCAAAAACTGATTTCACTGCTGGGGACACTGAGATGATGGCAGAATAAAGAGCATTACAGGAATATGTAACTTTATGGACTTGTGTATGAGAAAATAAGAATCTATGGAATATTAGTAGTAGCCAGTTTGATAACTTTTGTTTAAATTTCTACCAAAAAGGAAAATCATATTTCTATAATGAGGAATGTTATTTTTTTATTTTCCCGATGATTTCTTTGTTTTATGACATGACCAACTTAAGTTTTGGTTTCTGCTATAGACATTTCAATGCTTCCTTAAGGGAACCAAATTTTAATTTGACTTTCGGGAAAAAATGTTTTAAATAATCATCAAGTCCTATTTTAAAAGATGTGCACTAAAAGCTTTGTTTAAACACAATATAAAACTGAAATTACTATTAAGTAATACTACCCTCCAAACAAAACATGTGAAAACTTAAATTGACTGAAGGTAAAGAAATAATTGCTATTTTGATTTTGTATACTGCTTAATGTTTTTCTAATGTTTTGAATAAAGACAATTTGTAAGGAACATTATAAAATTTGTTTTGTGGTTTGGGAGAGTTATTATTATAGAAAAAAACAAGATTCAAAAGAATTTTGAAAGGCTTGACAGTAGGTCAAAAACAACTTGATGAAATCCAGCAAGGAGACAAGCATAGCTTTGCACTGAGGCTAATGCAGCAATGGTACTCAGCGCTTAAATCTTCTAAAAGATTTAATTTACCAAGAATCTAAAATTGAATGATTTTAATTTCTTTTGGTTTTCTATGCTTACAAGTACTGTTTTAAAAATATTTATGCTCTTTTGAATTGCCCTTGATTTATGGTTTTAATTTTCCTATTCTTCAACTTCTACTAAAAGTATATAACTAAGCATTCCTTTCCTTGTATCAGGAAAAGTAGTTAAATTTGAAATGAACAAAAAAGATTGCTGGGTGTGTGTTTGATAGCACATTCAACAGCCTGAGCAGCGCCATCCCTCTCACACTGCACTACACACTTTCCGCTCCTATGCACTGGCTGAGCTGCATAGCTATCTGGATACCATATCCTGATGTTGGGCATCATTTCATCAAGCACTTGGAGAGATCAGGTTCTGAAGACTGCAGTGAAGGGACGTTTTTTTTTTTTGAGACAGGGTCTCAGTGTGTTGCTGAGGAGTTAGTGATCCTCTTGCTTCTGCCTCCCAAGTAGCTGGGATTACAGGAGTGCACCACCACTGCAGGCTGGGCCTTGGTTTTTGATCCACTGAGGACAACTAACCTATGACCACTTACTAAGCAGCAAGAAATTTCCAATAGCTACAATGGTGTTGGGCATTCATTACTTAACTTGGTAAACCCAACTGCTATATGTATACCTAAAAGTGGATTCTGAGTTCTGAGAACAGGAAGAATGAGTGAAATCATCGGTGACCATTCAAAGGATGATTAGCAGCTTTTTTTTTTTTTTTCTGCTTTAATACATTGTCTTGGAGCAATAAAAGCATCAGGAAAAGATTTACATAACTTTAGACCTAAAGGAGACTTTAAGATAAAGTTGTTCAACTTTTCTCACTTTACCAATTAGAAAAGTTAAGTCCCTTGGTAAGAAACCTTGCCACAACTGACCTCTACTCTTCTGTAAAATGCTAAAATGTGCAGTTTATATCTTTCTCCTGCCCCATTCATATTGTTGGATCTTTCCTTTCATTTGAAAAATGTTTGGTCTGAACGGAAATCTATCACACAACTACCAAATTTTGATTTTTTAGTTTTAAAAAAACATGAGAATAAAAGAAATATTTAATGCATATTCTATATAGATTAGTCTCATGGCAGTTCTTCTAGCATATGCTTCTTTTTTTTTTCTTTCTGAAATAAGTCAGCAACACTTACACTAGGCAAAATTAACTGCTGTTCTATTTTCCATCCTCTCATAACAGGCTCCCCCTCAATTACTTCTGATTCATCACACCTCTTACTGTGAAACCAGATTACTTGTGTAGGATCCTGATTCCACTCTTCCAAACAAAAACTCTACTTCTGTACTTCTCATTAGTTTTCAAGATGTTACACTATTCCTGATCTCCTGTGTCTCTTCTCTCCTCATGTGTCTTCTTATGAAGGCTCTTCTTCTAATCTTTTAAGCATAGACTTTAAAGAGAAATATAATCAGTTCTAAACTTTAAATCTTTTTCCATGTCCATGGTTTCTTATTCAGACTAATATCACCTTAAATATGGATTTCAGTAGCTTCACACCTCATTTACCTTTTTCCTTTCTCCACCCACCTGCTTTCATTTCATGGGATGCTTAATATTAATCTTTTAAAACATGACTCTCTTATTTTGTTCTTGACTTTAGGGAAAATACTTTCAGTTTTCCCCCTTCAGTATTATGTTGGCCTTGTCATATATAGCCTTTGTTATGTTGAGATGAGTTCCTTCTATCCTTACTTTCTTCGGGGATTTTTTTTATAATGTAGGGGTGTTGAATTTTGTTGAAAGATTTTTATGTATCTATTAAGATGATCATATGGTATTTGTCCTTGGTTCTATTTAGGTGGTGTATTACATTTACTGATTTTTATAGGCTGAACCATCCTTGCATTTCTGGGATAAAACTGACTTGATCATGGTGTATGATCTTTTTAATTTGCTCCTGACTTCAACTGGCTAAGCATGTCTACTCTCACCACTCCTATTCAATAGAGTACCTGAAATTTTAGACAAAGAAATTAGGCAAGGGAAAGAAACATAAGAGATACAAATTTGAAAGGAAGAAGTCAAATTGTTCCCATTTGCATGATTCTATACTTAGAAGACCCCAGAGGTACCAGCAGAGGACTTCTAGAGCTGATAAACAAATTCATCAAAGTGATAGGATACAAGATCAACATATAAAAATCAATAGCATTTTTCTAAGAATCCATTGAGAAAAAAATTAGGAAAACAATTCCATTTACTTCCATTCACAATAGCTTCAAACAAACAAACAAACAAACAACAAGCCCCCAATAAAGCAATAGCAAACCAAACCTAGCAATAAACCTAACCAATAAGGTGTAAAACCTCTACAATAAAATTATAGAACACTGAAAATTGAAACTGAAGAAGACACTAGAAGATGGAAAGATATCCCCATGCTCATGGATAGTACCATAAGTGATCTACTGATTCAGTACAATGCCTATCAAAACACCAATGATATTCTTCACAGAACTAGAAAAATCAGTCCTAAAATTCATGTTGAAGAGAAAAAGACCCAGAATAGTCAAAGCAATCCTAGTGAAAACAGCAACACTGGAGGCATCATAACACCTGATTTCAAAATTATACCACAGAGCTGTAGTGACAAAAAAAAAAAAAGGTACTGATCTAAAAAGCGTGGTGGCGCAAGCCTGTAATCCCAGCACTTAGGGAGGCTGAGACAGGAGAATCGTGAGTTCAAAGCCAGCCTCAGCAATGGCGAGGCGCTAAGCAACTCAGTGAGACCCTGTCTCTACATAAAACACAAAATAGGGCTGAGGATGTGGCTCAGTGGTAGACTGCCCCTGAGTTCAATCTCCAGTACCAAAAAATAAAAAAATAAAAAAAAAAATAAAAAGCAGACATATAGACCAATAAAACAGAATAGAAGACACAGAGATAAACCATATAGGTATAGTCCTCTGAATTCTTGACAAAGGTGCCCAAAACATAGATTGGAGAAAAGATAACCTCTAACAAATGGTGCTGGAAAAATTGGATATCCATATGTAGAACAATGAAATAGATCCTTATCTCTCACTCTTACAAAAGTCAACTCAAAATGAATCAAAAGCCTAAATATAAGACCAGAAACTACTGCACTTAGACATATTGGCACAGATAAAGACCTCCTGAATAGGATACTTATGGCTCAGGAAACAAGAGCAAAAATCAGTAAATGGGATAACATCAAATTAAAAAGCTTCAGAGCCAGTATACAATAGTGAAGAGACTACAGAAATGGAGAAAATGTTTTCCAGCTACTCTTCTAACAGAGGGTTAATATCCAGAATATATAGAGAACTAAAAACAAAACAAAACTCAACATTAAAACTCCCCAAAAGCCCAATTAATAAGAGGACAAATAAGTGGAACAGATACTTCTCAAAAGAAGTACAAATGTCCAACAATTATGTGAAAAAATATAATTATATTTATATTTGAAAAAAATTATATCAAAAAATGCAAATTAAAATTATAACAGATTCTCTCTCATTCCAGTTAGAATGGCAATCATCAAGAATACAATTACAGTAAGTGCAAGCAAGGATACAGGGAAAAAAGGAACTCATACACTGTTGAAAATATAAAATAGTACACCACTCTGGAAATCAGTATGGAGGTTCCTCAAAAAGCGAAAAATAGAACTACCATATGATCCAGCTACACCACTCCTTGGTAGCAAACTTTAGGGACACATGCATATCCATCTATTATAGCACAGTTCACAACACGTAAGTTATGGAATCAGCCTAGGTGTTCATTAACAGATGAATAGATAAAGAAAATGTGTTATATATACACAATCAAGTTTTATTCAGCCATAAAGAACAAAATTATGTCATTTGCAGGAAAATGGATGCAACTGGAGACCATAATTTTGAGTGAAGCAAGTCAGGTGTGGAGATAAAAAAGCATCATGTTTTTTCTCATTGTGGAAGCTAGATGGAAAAACCAGGAAAACAAAAGAAATGCCACAAAAGTAGAATGAAGACTATTAGGAGGGAGGTTGAGGTCTGGGGGAGGGTGGAGGAAAGGATGGGGAGGTACTGGGGAGTCAAATTAGAATCCAATCATGTTTTTATGGATATAAGAATATGCCACAATGAAGCCCACCATTCTGCTTAAATAGTTACCAATAAAAAAATGAGATAGATTCAAATGCTCTGAAATTTTAAAAAATCCCCCTTGACCATATTATCCTCATGCTCAAATACTTTACTGTTGTTTATACTGATGTTCTTCATTTTTAATTGAACACCCAATCATCCTTATAAATCATGCCCAAATCATCTTTTCTCATTTTCTTCTATCTCATCTACTCGGCTTTAGTCAAACTATCTACCCATCTATAAACTGTGTGTACTTTCCTTCTATGATCTTTGGTCACACTGTTACTCTGGTCTAGAACATCCTATTCCTTTTAAAATCTCGTCCTTCTCTTAAATTCCACTTAGGACCTGTCTATTCTAAATAGCCTTTCCAAACCACTCCAGTCCTAGGAATCCCCATAGCATTCATCCTATTCCATGTTGCTATACTTATGTGCAGTGACATGATGTCCCTTTCATTATTGCTCTGAACTTTGGTTACTCATCTCCATACTAGGATTTAACTGTTTACAGGTCACTTTTCTTTTCTTTTTTTTAAAAAATATTTATTTTTTAGTTGTAGGTGGACACAATATCTTTATCTTATTTTTATGTGGTGCTGAGGATCGAACCCAGTGCCTCACGCGTGCTAGGCGAGCACACTACCACTGCGCCATAATCCCAGCCCCTACAGGTCACTTTTCTAATAAGACCAAGAGACACAGAAAACCATATATATATTTTTTTCTGTAGTGCCTGGTAAATTCTGTCATGTGCATACTGTATACCTATCTGCTGATAATTTAGAAAATAAATTGAGTTCATGCCACTGTTATCATATAGTCTTCCAGTAACATGAAATTTTCAGAATTTTAAGTTTCTCAGATTAAAAACATTTAGAATTTAGCAAAGCCAAAAAAGAAAGGGGTAGAGGGAGAGTCTAAGAAAAACATAAATGTCAGTGGAGTATGCTAATGGGGAAAAAATCAACATAAGCTTACTGTGTCTGGAGAATAAAATTAATGTGTAGCTACTTAAGAAAAATGTTACAGTATGGATAACTACAAGTCATCTTTAAAAAAAGAATATATTTTGCATTTATATTTGAATTTCAATGAAACTGCTTTGAATTGTTATTTTATTGATAAGTGAAACAGGTTCTTTTATGACAAGTTATAAAAGCTTAGTTAGAGTTTATGGGTTCTCTCCCCACCCTGCAATTACCTACAGGAAGAGATTGGACATAGGTTCTGTTTATGAGTTTTATAGAGGCACACTCACTCCAGTTTACATATTATGAATTCCTGGAAAATGCTAGATTGGAGAAAATAAAGTGTGCCCTTTGAAGACATTTCACTTGAATTTATGTATTTATCCATAAACAAGCTGTCTCAAATATTATATTAAATATGAAACAGATATTTTACATAAATTATACATAAAGTGTATTATACAAAGTCTAAAAATGCAGTATGTAGCAGTGTTGTGAACCTGCAGAAAAGGACAAAACAATAACAATCTAACAACTCAAAATGTTGCAAAAAAACACATATCTTTTTTTTTTATTGCTTTTCTAGCAAAGGAGAAACAACACACAGGGGAATCCCATTCCAGAGGCTGTGATTCAGCACAGATCTCTTGTAATATAAAGGAGATTCAGAATAAAATTTAACTTATATGATTCGGCTCAATACCTTTATGAGTAAACTTAGTGTTAAGGGCAAGCAACATCATGAACACTTCAGAAGTATTTCCAAGGTGACAAATTTAGTCTTACACATATTTACAACTAATAAATTATATGACAAAAATATCACTCAGCCCTTACAAGGGGTATAACTGCAGCATGAATGTGCTAAAGGCTTGCAAAATTGGTCTTATAATAATGAATCAACATTTAAATTGTGAATGAAGCAAGGACATTTTGAATCCTAATAATTAAGGGAAGACTTAGACAAATAGCAAGTATTCCATATTTGGTAAAATCTTGATAAAATCCAGACAATCTGGATTTTATTTGAACTACTGTGGTACATGTTTAGGATTCTGTGAAAGTGCAAGCTGTATTTTTATAAACTGCCAAAAATCCATTTGTTAAAAAGAAAAATTGTTCTAATAGGTATTATAGTGTTACTGAATGAATTAAAAATGACAAATATTAGTTAAATGTTACAGGTTTGAAATACAGAATATTTACAAAAATTTAAGCATTCAATTAGAATAGGCCATATTGATGTTATCTGAATTTACTCTATCAGTTTTCACTGGAAGAGATTCAAAAACAATAATCCTCAAATCACTAAAAATGCTTTATATATTCAGCATGGTTTACTATGTTTTAATGTCTTACAGGCATATTAATTATGTCAGAAATAGGAAAAGCTGTGGACTCTGCCATGCATATGATCATACATTAAAAGGCAGGTATGGTTTAACTTGGGAAACATTTCCTTATGCTAGTTGTGCTTTTTCTTTGATTTGCAAATAAGTCCTTCATTTAAAGTAAATACAATACTCAAACCTGAGCTGATTTAACTATTAACTAACTTTTACACCTGCCTTTCAGGATTCAATGACCTTTGATTAATCTAAGGCTGATAATAACCTGCCAATAAGCAGGTGCAGGGACTAGTTTCTTAAAGTGGCAAGATTTAATTCTAATATTGTGATTGTCTCATGACTTATTTGCATTTCCTCTTAACAGTAATGCATCTGAGTGAAAATTACTCAGGAAAAAAAGCCAGTGAGAAGAAGGTTACCCTTTTGGTCATTAAATCTGAACTAGGGGATTAGTTATAAAGAAAATAAAATCCATAACAAATGAGCAGGTTGAAAAGGTTATCTGTACAAAAGAATACCCATCCAGTTGATGTCTAGGTCTCTCCTGCAACACTAAATGTCAGAAGTCAAAGATGACTAGTTTCCACAATGTTTTTAGACAAATATGCAATGTCAAAATAATAAAAAATTGGCCTTATGCAAAGACAACTGAGAGATATTTTTAAATATATATGTGTAGATAATTCATTTCTCATTTTATACTTCTTGGAAAAAACAATTTGAAAAAATATACTCTTAGATAATAACAAAATTAAGAGCTCAGGATGAAGAAGAGACTATAGCCATTAAAAAGAGAGGTTTGATTCTTTTTGATGGATAAGGTCATGTCATGTGGGGATATTCTCTTTCACTTTCTATTAAAGACATCTCAAAAACAGGCAGGGTAGTATTTATGTCAAAAAGAAACAAATTCCAATCCCTCCCGCCAAAAAAAAAAATCAAAGTTCATGTAATAAATAAAATACAAAATAGGAAATAAGTAAATTAAAGAAAGAGAGAGAGGAAATACAAAACAAAGGGACAGAGGTGGTTTTGTTCTCAGGCTAATCTATATTTACTTAAGGGTCACTGCTATTATATTATAGTGCTATAGGATCAAACTATCCCCTATAACCATAGATTTACTGAATAGTCCATTTAGAATTCTATCTTGGACTAGCAAGGAACACCATTCCCTAAAATAGGGGCTTGAGAAATTCTTACTTATTTCCCTTACCTGCTGAATAACTGCAGTTGGCATTTAATGTTCTCCTAAACATAAGCCATTCCCCAGAGCACATGGAGCAAGAGGGAAGAGGGAGTGATAATGGGTAAAGAAGTAAGCTGGAAACTGAGGGGTTAGATTCATGGTCAGGAAGTCACTTAGCACCCTGGCTTCAGCCATTCTGAAATCCTAGCCAATTCCCTTTCTGTTTTTTTCCCTAAGCTTCAAAGAGTGACTTGATTCATAGTATCTCTCCTTTTCAGGTCAGGACAGTACGAAGTTTGGGATTACAAATATCTCACTTTGTTCAATTTTCCAAGAGACTCTTTCCTATCCCATACTCTAAATATTGAGTATCATTATATTTCTGTGAAAATCAGACTTTACCTGTCCACCAGACTTGGGGGTACTGGGTAATGAATGGACATGTGACTCCATTTAGAGGTTATGGAGAAAGGGCCAAGGCTAACTGTCAGCAAGCTGGGGGACTGTGGAGGAGGGGCAGAAGAGACTTAGATGGTAGTAAAGAGGAGAAGCATAGACCTACCTCAGAAATACACATCAAAAGGAACATGGGCTCAAGTAAAAACCTGGGGAACTAATGGGTGTTTGAAGAACGCATGTAAACACCAAGTACATTAAAACTCATCAAGGATGGGAGTATAGCTCAGTGGTAGAGTGCCAGCCCAGCATGCATGAGGCCCTGGGTTGGATCCTCACCACTGCAAAAAACAAAATTAAAAAACAAAAAATCCCCAGCTTATCGATTGTATAGAGCAGAAATAGTATTAATATATTAGGAGTTATTTCCTAACTCAACTGGAAAAGCATAACAAAAAAAGACAAGTAATAGCTAAACTATTATGCATTACATTTAGTTCCTAATTCATGGAGTAATTTTTTTGATAATTAAGTCATTACTATAAGTATCAATTTGAATAAGCTCTATTACTTCATTTAATTAACCTGAGAATCTATAATCAGCCTAGAGGGTGTAACAAAAAACTGTGACAGGCTTTACTTTTCTGTGTTCGTGAATACAAACAAGAATGTAAACACAGGTGACATAGGAAAGCTTATAGGAATAAAATGAATTTTGGAAGTTTGTAAAATAATCCAATGATGGAGTATATTATCCAAATATCTTAAAAATAAATTTATTAACTACTAATCTGTATTTTTAATATTAAAGAGTAAAACTTATATAACATCATATGTACTCTTTCAGCATACTTACTAAAAGATAACTGAAACACATACTATAGCAAAGTAATTTTTATGATTATGCTGATGACTAAATTTCTGATAAATTAGGCTTTTCTGGAGCATCATATATTAAGGTATCAACCATGTTATGTCAATCGGTTGTGTGGATTTGTTACAAATAGGAAACAGAGTCAATTTTCTAGTGAGGCAATTATTAATCATCAATAAAGTTCAAATAAAGTTTAACACTGTCTTTATATTCTTAAAAAAAGTATTACTGAATATTTTTTCACAACAGGAAATAGTAAATTAAATGAAGAACTACAAAGACTTATTGTATAGATGAATAAGAACATTATACTGAAGGAAAAGCAAGATGTACTCAAGTTTTATCATCTTATGAATCTTTCAGCTGGAAACCAGAAACTGATGTACATTTCATGAAAATATACCCAGAGATTAAAAGGAAAACCTAGTTGTTTTCCTTTTACAATACATATTTTTAGTATAGTAAATGATTAAGTGCTTGTTGATGTCTGGTAGTAACAGAAGAGGGATAAACAATAAGATTTCACTTTTACAATGATAAAACAAAGTAAGAGAAATGAAGCATGACATTCTGTCATTGTCATATAACATTCACTGTAAATAGTATTAGTGTATGAAACAGTATTCATTTTTAAAAAAACATAAATTGATTTGCATAAAGATTTACATGACTTTGCCAAAACTATAAGCTATTCTAAGATAAGGTATAAACAAATACCTGTAAAAATACTGTATCTTATTTTCCTATATCTTTGTAAAAATTACAAAGTTTTCTTTATTATGTGGAAAACATGACATTAATTTCCTTGCAGGGATATAACTTTTGGCCAAAAGGAGGTTATAAGAGTCTTCCACAATGGTGCTTTGTGTCACTGTAACCAGCATCGTTCTGTAGTATCATACAGTTTTAACAATGTAAAAGAGGCCTTACCGTTGGAGGTGAATCTATTTGATGGTTACAAGGCCTTCTTTCTATGCTGATAATCCCTGTGGAAAGAAAAGAATTGTGAATATTGGGTTATTATGCCTCTTCATTTTATTTCAAAAACATTTATGTCAGTAAGACATGCCTCATACAGTTTATAAGAAAAAAAGCCTTACTCAGCTGGCAGAATCCTTTCAAGTTATATCATGAATTCTTTGGTCAGGAACAGTTGGTGAGTTTAGCTAAGACACCCTACTTAAGGTTAGCTAAGACAATTTTCCCATTCAAGTGGCCTCCAGCAATAGTGGCAGATGTGCCATATCTTGCTTCCAGCTCAAAATTACACCATTATCTGGACTCTGCTGTATTTCCTCCATGAAAGGTTTATTTCTGACTTGAGGTCATCAAGTTTCATAATGAAATATCATAAAGGCCATGAAAGGAATCACTGCTTCCTTATTTTCTCAAAAGAATAAATAAATCTATTTGAATTTCTCTTTGATCTGACTTCCTACTATGACATATTCTATTATTTATTCAACCACCATGGAGTATCTGAGGAAAAAGAAAGTTCCCTGATTCCCCCCTTTAAAATGATAACACTGATGGCTAATCTTGAGAAATATCCTTTTATCATGTGTGGATTAATCTTTTGTTCTCAATGTCCTCTATTGGATTTCTTTGTAATAAGCAGCCTTTAAGGATATAACACACTGTATCTCATTTGTAAGATACTGGGTCAAAGTCAAGCTCAAGTTAAAACTGAACACAGGCACTGGTCTTATTTTAGTTTCCAATCTCTGTCTATCAGTAAACTTACATATGAGTGAGGATATTAGAATAGTTTGTTTAAATAACACTAAAAGTTGTCACACTACAATGTCTGTTAATAGCAATTAGCAAAATTCCTAGTTCAAACAAAATATTAGTTCCTCTCTTTCACAAGCATTTAACATGAAGTATGAAAGAAGACTGAGATCAACACAAGCAATTGGTTTTTATAACTTGAAAGAATATATTCAAAATGAACAATGTACCATGAAACACTGTAAAAAATACAGCTTTTGTTTTGTTTAAAAATTTCTTTCAATTTTTATTGTTAGTAAGTATAAAGTACTAGCTACCTTTATCCAGTTAATATTTATTGAGAGGCTACCTGGCATTCAGTGCTAAAAGATGAATAAATTATGATTGAGTCTAATAAAACAGAGATATCCTGTTTTGAAAAAATACTATACAGCAAATTAACTGGATTCTGTCTTAAATGTAATAAGTCTTTAGGGTAATTTTAATGGAAAGACACTTTCAGTCATAGAGGAACACTAGCTTTGAGTGAAACACTAAAAAAAAAAAAAAGGTCAAGTAAAACATATTAGGAAATATTTAAATAGTGCAAAAAAAAATTTAAATGTTGAGGATAAAACCCAAGGCTCCATATGTGCTAATCACATGCACTACCACTGAAATACATCCCCAGACCCAAGACCCAAGTAATGGAGATTCTTGTTCGAATATTTTAATAATACAGAGGTACACAGAACAAATAGTGAAATTTCCACTTCCCCAGCCCCAATATCTGCAGCTCTCCTAGTTGTAACCACTGAGAGCAGTCTGGCAGGAGATGTTTTCAAAGGAGAGTGCT
The DNA here is from genome assembly GCA_004024805.1 of Geosciurus inauris. Classification (NCBI taxonomy): domain Eukaryota; kingdom Metazoa; phylum Chordata; class Mammalia; order Rodentia; family Sciuridae; genus Geosciurus; species Geosciurus inauris. The sequence goes on from PVHX01002442.1 coordinate 51,321, forward strand.
CACACCACAGGGTTCAGGAATTAGCAACATCTACATGTGTGTTCTCACTATTGTAACCTGACTGCTATAAAACTGACCTAAGCTGATCATGAATTTTAAAATTCTTATCCAATTAGAAAGTAACTTTAGTTGGAAATAAAAAGAACTTTAAATGACAAAAACAAAAACCCCAAATCAATATCCTCAGCTTATACAATCACAAGGATAAAAACAATATATTTTAGTTTCAATATATTTTAGTTTATTTTGTCATGGAATATTTTAAGTTAAAAAAATTTCTAAATGAATTTAAGATTACAGAATATCTCTAGAATAAATGAAAAAAATTTTAAATAAAAATCAATCTATCATGAAATATTACTGCTATACTGTCCGGTCTGAGAATCTCCTCCTTTCAATGCTTAGATGATTTACATTTAAAATAATGAATGGTTATCATTTTAAGTTTACCATCTTGCTATTCCTTTTAATTTTTTTAGTACTGAGGATGGCACCCAGGGGTTATTTACCACTAAGCTACATCCCTAGCCTTTAATTTTTTTTTTTAATTTTGACACAGGGTCTAAGTTTCTGAGGCTGGCCTCAAGCTTGGAATCCTCCTGCCTTGGCCTCCCAAGTAGCTGGGATTACAGGTGTACACCATGCTGTCACTTTACTATTTTTTTGCATTTCTTTCTATATTCTTTTGGAATAATTCAATGTTTACTATTCTATTTTGTGTCCCCTAATGGATGTTTAGCTATACATCTCCATAGTTTTAATGATTAATCTACAGATTACAGATATACTCTTAATTGATTACAGTATACCTTGAATTAGGATTTTCCACTTAAAGGACAATATGAGCACTTTAAGCTAGTATTCCTACATTTACCCCACCACCCTTTACTTATACTTATGTTACAAATGTGACAATATATTGTTAGTATACTTGTTTTAAAGTCAAGACTTTTAGAGAATTTCAAAAAATACAATCTATGTTTGCCCACATATTTATCCTTCCTAGTGTTTTTCATTCCCTCTTGCAGGTCTAGGCTTTCAAATGAGATGGTTTTGCTTCAAAATGATGAGCCCCTGGTTCAATCTCTTGTAGTGAAAATATGGTGACTGTTTTTTTTCCTCAGAGGTCTTTAGTGGCTATTCACTTATGTGCTTGATGAGTAATGAAATCTAGGTTGATAGCCATTTTCTTTCAGAAAGTGATTTCATTCCATTTTTTTCTTATGAGAAGGCAGGCATGATTCTTATGGTTATTTTTCTCAATGTACATTCTTTTCCCTCTGGCTGCTTTTGCAATTTTCTCTTTATGTTTCATTTTCTTCCTTTTAATTAAGATGTGCCTAGATGTGGTTTTACATGTATGCATGTGTGTGTGTGTGTGTGTGTGTGTATGTATCTCCTTGGGATGTGCTTAGCTTTTTAATGTTTAGAGGTTAAAAATATTTTATTAGGGTTAGAAAACCCCTAGCCCATTATTCGTTCAAATATTTTTTAAACTCACTATGCATATTTAGTCCATTTTACATGGACACATAGATCTCATACTCTCTTTCTACTTCCCAGGGTTCCCTTCCACCCCTGTGCTTCAGTTTGAGTAACTTTCATGATTTCAATTGTCTTACCCCAGAATTCAGTGATCCTTTCATTCAATGAGTCCTATCTGCTAATAGGCCCATTTAATGAATTTTCATGGTATCTATCACACTCTTCAGGTTGAGAATTTCCACTAGATTATTTTTTGGGGATTTTCATTTCTCTGCTGAAATTCTCTATCCTGTCATTCATTTTCATTATGTTTCCTCATAAATTATTCACCATATGCATCAATTATTTTAAAAGTTTCATCTGTTAATTTCAACACTTCCATCATCTGCGGCAGTTCCTTTTATTGATTGTACTTTCTCTTGATTGTGGGCACTTATTTATGCTTTATTCGTATGCCTCATAAAATATAATTATAGGTTAGAACTGTTAGACATATAATCAGAGAACAAAATAAAAAATATCTCTTCTCAGAAAGGGGTCACCATTTCCTCTTTCAGAAAACTATGGTGAAAGGTAGATCTCTTTATTCAAATCAGGAGTTGGCTTGGGTTGGGGCACACTGTTATTACTATAGTTAACTTTAGTAAACCTATTAAGTATTCCAAAAATAAGTAAAGTTCCTAAAGCAGGACTTTGTGATTTAAACTCCCTAAATGCTCCAATGTATTAAAGTGACAGCTAGCCTTTACTCCTTTATGGAGTAGGGCTCAATTCTCTTTGCAATTTATTTTATTTAGACTTCCTTGTATCTACGTCTTTGATGACTTTCTGTCTATGCAAGGTTTTCCCAATGTTATAGTTGGAGTGATCATCATTACCAATTTTGTATACACTAACTAGAAGCTAAACTCCACTTCCATTTAGTTACATTTATTTTTTTTTTTTTTGAGGAATGTGAATGAAAATTCATTTGCTCATTTGTTGCATTTGAAGTACTCTTCGATAATATCTTTGGCATGAGATTCTTTGCCATAGTCCTTAACCACTACACAACTGCAACCAACCACTTTACGGGATTTGCCTTCTTGGCCAATTTTGCAGAGGCCTACCCATTCTCCTAGTTTCTTGTTGTCATCCACCTTAATTAGGTTGATTTGATGCTCCGCACAAAGGGCCTCCACCAATTTGACATACATAGGGTCATTACAGTTTGATGCAAGCACACAGAAATAGGCCTGGCACACAATTCCTCTTAAAAGTCCAGATGCTTCTGCAACAAACATCAGCTTCATGTTTCATTAACTTAACATAGTGCTTGATTTGCTAACTGCTACAAATGAGGCTCAGGATCCTCAGGACAATGAGGATAGAGCCACAGCCCACAGGTTTGTCAGACTCAGTTACATTGTTGTTATTTTTTTCTCTTTCTTTGTTTTTGGTCAATTTAGTACATTCTTTATTTCTTTGCATACTGATCTTGAATTTGTTTTTAATTTTTTACCAATGTTTCAGTTCTGCTACTGGTTACCTTCCTGATTCTAACAATAATATATACATTTATTAATTATCTATCCTAGGACAGGGGTATAAGTTGGACAGGTTGTTTCTGTTTTTGCCACAGCTCAGATCTCCATCAGTACAGCTGGTAACACAAAACATGAGGAGGCAAAGAAAATGAACAATTCTCTTTAAGGGAATTCAGCATCCTAAAAAAGGCCAAATAAACGAGAACTGGTAGTACCATTGATGTCAATGTAAGAAACAGAGTATCTCTTATACCAAAATGAAGTAAAAAGCAAGAATTAAGAATTTTAAGACAGGTAATTAAACAACAAAGAGGACCCCATTTTAAAGAAAGAAAATAGTGGCTTTCAGAAAGTACATCAGGTAGCTAACATTTCCAAGGTCATACAACTAAAGAGCAGCAGAATCATGACTGAAACTCATGCTTCTAAGCCATAACCCTTCAGACCCAATTATGTGTGTGTTTTGCTCCAGTGGTTGGGACCTGATTTTATTCATCTTCATTTCCACGGTACCTAACCCAAATGCCCGAAACACATAAGGTCCTTAAGACTTGACTCAGTGAGTTCATTTCAACCATACAGTTATTATTTAATATATTCTATTCCCAAAGAAATGTATATAGTTCCTGTCATCCATCATGTGAAATATATAATGCTTGATTGACTCATTTTTTCCTAAATATATGAATAATACATTCATAGATACAATAATACATTCTTAGATACACCAAATAGATATTTAACCTGCACAATTATACTTTTAGTGAGTAAGCTGTAGGTAGAAAGTGTTTTTTAAAAATAAAATGGTATGGCTTTAAAAAATAAGCATTTAAATCTGAATTGAGGGATGGCTTGGAATTTTTATGGTCCATACTACTTTCTGACTTGGACTCAGGGTTCATTCTCAGAGAAGGTAATTGAGGAGAAGCTCAGTAGTACCTTAGTGGGATAATAGATTTAAAGTGTAAAGATTTTTTTGGACTTTTACAAAGTCCAAAAGAATCAAGGCTAAAACTAACATAATCAATGATAAAAAATAAAAAGCATAAGATATAATATATAAAATTCAATACATTTTACATATTCAAACAAGTTAGAAGAAATAAAGGAGAGTACTACATTTATTCATTTAGAGGTGCTGGGATTGAACTTGTGTGTACTAGGCAACTACTCTACTATTGAGCCACATCTGCAGCCTGTGAATACTCCATTTACATGAGCCATTTCAAAGATAAAAACTGTGATACACGTAAGCAATGTGCCAAACAGAATAAAGAAACATTAAATTACTTCTGAAATTCACAAAGCAGTTTTACCCACCCCTTTTTGTGGTATTTGGGCTGGATCCAAGCAGGGTCTTGTGAATGCCAGACACAGCTATATCCCAAGCTCTCTTAAATTTTATTCTGATAGATCTTGCTAAATTGTCCAGATTGGCCTTGAACTTGTGATTCTCCTGCCTCAGCCTCCCAAGTTGCTGGGATTGCAGGCATCTGCCAGTGCACCTGGCTACTAATCACTTTCTTTTGTTGCTCTAACTGTCCCCTAATTTGGTACAGGAGAGCTGCTTTATGTCTATTCTCATGTCCTTTGATATGAACCACTTAGCTTTTGAACACTTCCTTACTTATGATGTCTCAGGTTCACCCTGTGATTTCCCCACAGTAGAATTGGAATTGTCATTTCTTCAAAGAGCTTTGGTACTATTAACAGATAATGGAATTAAAAATTCCATTTTTAATCTGGCACTTGGTATACTCAGGGGCTTTGCGAGGTTTTACTTCTGTGTCTGAACTTTTCAGTGAACATATTTAGGAAATCAAGTTTTTAAAGTCATTGAGCATATGTTGATACTTCCAGTTCAATTTTAAAATTACCTTTATATTTGTATATTTTGGCTTACATAACAGGGAGACTTTTCATCTATCAATAATAAAGGCTGCAAATATTTTCTTGCACTTTGTCATTTGGTTTTTGACTGTGTTGTGCAAAAGCTTTTTAAAAAAGATTTCCCTATTCCTAAGTTTACTGAGAAATTTACCATGTTTTCTTTTAGGACTGGTAATAATTTCATTTTTAGCATTTATATCTCTGACCTATTAAAATTTATTATTCTGGTTTATGTTGTGAGGTATGGATATTACTGTTTCAAAATGTCCACCTAGTTGTCCCAATACTATAGCTTAAAACTCTTCCTTGTCATATACCAAAATGTATGTGGGTTTTTTCCTAACCATTTTTATCTCATCCACTAATCAACATATTTGTCAATACTGCACTGTTTTAATTACAGAAGTTTTTAAAAAATATGTATTAATATTATGTTGTATTTATTCCACTGGTTGCTCTCCATCTTCTCCCTCTCAGGATTTTCTAGATATTCTTGTATGCTCTTCTACATGAATTTTAGGATCAACTTGTCCAATGTTGATGAAAAAAATGTTTTACAATTGGAATCACATTAAATTCATATATTATCTTGGGGGAGAACTGACACTATGATGTTATACTGACTTGTCACAGGAGAAGGATGTCTTTCCATTTGTTCAAGACTACTTTTGTAGCTAGGTGTGGTGGCACATGCCTGTAATCCAGCAATTTGGGAGGCTGAGGCAGGAGGATCACAATTTTGAGGCCAGCCTAAGTGACTTCAGCAAGACCTTGTCTCAAAATAAAAAGAATTGGGAGCTGGGTGCGGTGGCGCACGCCCGTAATCCCTGCAGTTTGGGAGGCTGAGACAGGAGAATGGTGAGTTCAAAGCCAGCCTCAGCAATGGTGAGGTGCTAAGCAACTCAGTGAGACCTTGTCTCTACACAAAACACAAAATAGGGCTGGGGATGTGGCTCAGTGGTCGAGTGCCCCTGAGTTCAATCCCCAGTACCCCTCCACCAAAAAAAAGAACTGGGGATATAATTCATTGGTGAAGTGTTTTCTTTGCAAGCAAAAGGTTGGGTTCAAGGCCAAGAACTGATAAAAAAAGAAAAGAAAATGATACTAAAGAAGTATAAAAAGTATATAAAAGAAAAAGACCAAAAACAGAGAGATGGGAAAAAAAATATAAAGCAATCACTCTGCTTGTTTGAAGAACGCCAGCCAATACAGTGGAAGGTCAGCATTAAAAACCATCATTGTGTATGATGGTATAATGATCATTTTGTATCCTTCCCCACTGTGACAATTAATTCCTGCAAGGAGCCCCAATGGGTGCTGAAACCACTAAGCAAGGATGTTAGGGGACAGGGTAGTCACATGTTCACATGGTCTTAAGGCATTATCCCAGACTACTGAGCAATTGCAAAGGGGACATTTTATTTTTACCACCTTAAACAAAGACTGAACTTGGTAACAGCAATAGTGGAAACACCTGACATTACATGCTACCTGATATGATGTGAAAAAGAATGTATCACTCATAGTATTATGACCTAGAGTTCAACCTGCTTATGACGAAATAGAAAAATTCAAACATGGAGCATTTTGTAAGAGAATTAGCTCAGTGTCAGATTCTTTAAAAATTCAATATCGTGAAAAACAAAGACTTTAGATTAATTGAAATTAAATAAGACTAAAATGACATACCAATTAATGTAAATGTAAATTTAGACTGGATCTTGGATAAATTAAATACACAAAAATTTGGTGAAGACATGTTTTACAAAATTAGGGAAATCTGAATATGAATTATTGATTAGATGATTGTTCAGAATTGTCATTAATTTTTAAGGTATGATAATCATACTATGATTATTTTACCAGGTGTTCAGGTTTTCAGAAAGAAAAGCAAATGTGGTCAATTTAGAAGCATATTTTATTTTTTCAATTTGTGGTTTAAAAAAATTTCAAATTAAAGCTGTAGAAAAAATATTATAGGTCCTAAATAGACACATAATGATCATATAGTAGACAATCAAATCTTCAGTGGTTTTGAACACTGCATGATCCTGCAATAGGCAAAATTTTCTCAGGCTTTTTTCCTGAGAAAATTTCTCAGCATTATTTGCAAACAAAACACTTCTTTCCTAACACTGGATTTATCAACCACTTTCCTAAAAATGAGAAAGCTCAAAAATTAATAGATGAATCAAGCAATTATTATATATTTTACATGTTTATTGACAATAAATTTACTCTATTGAAAAAAATATTAATTTTCCAGAAAAATTACTGTGTCAAATTAGGTATATGAACTATTTGTAATACTCTTACTAGTTTTTTTTTCCTTTAAATTAGGAAAAAATATATTTGAAAGGACAATAGTATCCCAATAAATTAATTAATATCCTAGATCTTCCTTCTGAGAAGATCTTCAGGGATATGCTAGTCGTCAATGACTGTGCTATTTAATCTCAAATATCAGTCAAAAATAAAATTCACTGATCCAACAAATACAGAGAGCTAACACATCTTTGACTTTTAAACCAACAATAAAATACCTACTGTACTCATTTCTATTTGAAAACCAAAAACCGTATACAATTTTTAGTATTTGACTAAATTTCCTCATTAAACTCCACTGGGAGACTGAAGTCTGTTCAAACCACATCCTTTGAGATATGTTCTAGATAACTAGTCTGAGGAAAGTCAGATGTTTCTAATAAAATCTACCACCTATTTTTTATATTAGGCCAACAAACTTCATTGTATGCAATATTAAAATGTAATCTAGTGTCTGTCTTTAACCCTAATATTATTATTTTTTTAAATATTTTTTTAGTTGTAGAAAGACACAATGTCTTTATTTTGTTGCTTTGTATGTGGTGCTGAGGATTGAACCCAGGGCCTCATGCATGTGAGGAAGTGCTCTACCACTGAGCTACAATTCCAGCCCTCCCTAATGTTACTTTAAAATGTTATAGTACCTTGAAAATTACAAGTACAAAAAGGATGAAAGGGCACAATATTATAAGTAGGCATTTCCTTTTTATTAAGATTTTTTACTGCAGTGAAGAACTGAAAACTACGATGTATACCACCACAAAAAGCTTCCTGTATTTTCTTGTTTACTCACATTTTTTCCTTACCATCTTTTTGGGTAGCATATACCTAAGCTATTCCTCAATAGTCTTCCCTACTAGTTCTTCTTCTCTTTCTTCTTTTTATTCAATAACCTCTTCCACCTTCTCATTAACACCTGTGTGTTCAAGTACCACATGTATGCCAATGACTCCTTAATTTATACTTATGCTTTAAGCCTATACTTCAAAATATAACTTATAGTTCCTAGCATAGGGTTTGACTTGACTTATAATGATTCAATAAATCAAGTTCAAATGAATGAGAAAGCTATTAAAGATCCTGTTTACAGCTCTTCCAGAAATTTCAAGTTATTTAAACTACAATTCATTATCTTTCTGCAAATATTCCTAATTTCCCTATTTTCATTTATAGATTGTCACTGCTCATTTGCCTTTATTAGAAGGCTCAATTACCCTTGGATTGTACTCCTTTGTCCCTTACCACTCATATTCCAAATTTCCATGTTAATAATTTAATTCTTCACTTTCTTACTTCAGTTCTTTTCTCTCATCTTGATTACTAAAATCATCCTTTGACTGGACTTCTATCTGGAAGTCTCTAACACCTTCTTTTTCTTTTTACAATTATTATTGTCATCTTATAATAATTAAACACTTCTTTCTCTATGGACCTACTTTCTCCTTCAATGTAGCATTTGTTGATAAATCATAAATACTTTCCAGTATATTCTTTCTTTTTGGGGGGTGGGTGGGTAGGGGGGTGGTACTGGCCCTAAATACAGGGCCACTAAACTACATCTTCAATCTATTTTTTAAAAAAATGTTTTGAGAGTCTTGCCAAGTTGCAAAAGCTGGCTTTAAACTTGCAATCCTCCTGCCTCAGCCTCTTAAGTCACTCAGATTATAGGCATGTGCCACTGTCCATAACTTACTTTATTCTTCTCTGCTGTAGCAAATTTCAAACTACAGGATCCTGCATCTGCTTTTGAAAATAGGCCTTTAGTGAGTACTTTCAGTGCTGGAGACAGAGCTGAGTTTCTACCAGTTAATTTCTACAAAGTTGTATACAATTTGGTGCCTTGATCTCTCTGGTCTTATTATCTTCTGCTTCCCCCTCATTCCCTCCACTCCAGCTATACTGACCTTTGATGTTAAAAACACAGCAAGTGCATTTCTGCCTAGGATCTTGTAGATGATATTCTGCCAGACAACACAGGTGCTCTTATTTTCCTTCTGTAAAATTCTGCTCAAGTGCTAGCTTCTTTGTGAAATACTCCTTAACCAACCTATTTAAACAACCACCTAATTCCAGTCCCCAGATAACTCTTTGCCTCCCTGCTATGGTTTGGCTCCTAAGTGTTACCCAAAAGCCATGTGGTGAGGAGTGGTCCCTAGTTCAAGACACTACTGCGAGGAGAAACTGTTAGGAGATGGGGTCTGCGGAAGTAAGTCAAATCACTGGGGATGTGCTTTTGAAGGGGATGCTGGGACTCCAGCCCCTTCCTCTTTCTCTGCTTCCCAGGTACCATGAGCTGAGAAGCTTTTGTTCCAACACATGCTTCCTGACATCATGTGCTGCCTTGCTGTTATAATTTGTATCTAGAATGTTCCCCCAAAAGCTCATGAGTTGAAGCTTGGTCCCCAATGAAGCAATGTCTGGAGGTGAGGCTTTTAGGAAATGATTTGATCATAGGGCTCTAGACTCATCAATGGATTAATCCACTGGATGGATTAATAATGCAAATAGATAACTGAGAAGCAGGACCAAGATGGAAGAAGCAGACCACTAGTGGTACACCCTGGAAGGGTTTATCTTGTCCCCAGCTTCTTTTCTGCTTTCTTTCTGCTTCCTGGCTGCCATAAACTGAGTAGTTTTCCTCTGCCACACCCTGCAATGGAGCCAGACAACCATGGACTGAATCCTCTGAAACTGTGAGTCAAAATAAAAATTTTCTCTTCTAAGTTGTTCTCCTCAGGTATTTTAATCACACTGATGAAAAACTGACTAATACACTTGACATAGGCCCTCTGAGACTGAGTGCCAAAGTAAATCTTTCCTTTTTATAAATTATCCCAGATATTTTGTATGATTAATGGAAAGTTAATACTTCCCTTCCCTTCATTATTTATTCTATTTTTGTTTATTGTTCTTACTGAATACTTGAATGACCTTGCATTTTCAGAACCTGAATGTGTAAGAATCAAACATTCTTAATATTTAAGAAACAAAACAAAACAAGAGTAAAGTTAAAACAAGAAAGGGTTTAATGATGAAAAAAGCTGTTTATTATACTAGTGAAGTATTAAGAAAGTAGAAAGGTGAGAAAACATTTTATCAGGTCCATTTATTAAAGATATAATTTAAATTCTAGAGAGAAATTATACATTTACACTTTAAGCATAAGCATCATGATTGGGAAAAAATTTCCCAAAACTCAAAATAAAGGGAAGTCAGATTTTAACAATACACTTATTATGCTATTAACTTATTTCCCTGTAAAAGTTCAGTGAATGTTGATAATTATATTAACTTGCCTATTATGCTTTGAATTTATAGCTTTCAAACAATGATGTTTAAAAAGTGTTTCTACTCCTTTTAAATCTTCACTTTAAAATACAGTTTAAAAATATTTCCATGATACAACTTCATGAGGTCTCTACTAAATGGGAAAGGAAAATAAAAGAGGAAAACAAGGGCCATTCCCCCACAAAAACAAACAAGCTTTGCTGATTCTAAGCTGGCCAAAATAAAAAACCTCTGTATTCTCTACTTTTCTCAAATTTAACAGCCATAAAATGTAAAGGCTTTCATGCCCCATTTTTGCTCAGAACTTGGCTGAGTTCCTGTCACAGAGTAGGTTTTCTACAAACATTGCGTGATGAACTGCATGAATTAATTTTTGGAAGTATAAGAAAGTGTTCAGTTTTCAAGCTGAGTTAACAGCTTTCATTAGAGTATTTCTATCAAATACATTACTTCTGCTCCTGCTTTACAAAAGGATGAAAGTTAGTAAAAAATCATTCTCAATTTCCACTCCTTACAAAATTATAGTGGATATTTTTCAGAGGGGAAAGTTGAGCAAAAAAAGTCTATTGAAATTAGGACAATGTTTCATTTTTTACTTATTCAACATTTTAAATAGAAAACTTCTCATATTATTTAAAAAAAAATGACCAGTCACTCCACTTAGTCACTTGTCAGTTTCTGTCTTTCTCATCAACTTAGCTCTCAGACTAGTAAGCAAGTTGCTGACTAAGAACACCACAAAGAGTGATTCTTCACATTTTCATTCACTTTTCTTCAAGGAAAAGGGTTCCTGAAAATGTGCATTTAAAATTCTGGAAAATACAAATCAACATTATCTAGAGGTCTCTATCATTACCAGAAGGTCTGGTTCCTAAACCTAATTTCCATTGTTAGTTGACTATTTCAATAAGTGATGGATATTCATTTCCAGAAAACATTACCAGTAAAGTCTATGATATCATATACTATTCACAATCCAGACCCAACTGACTAAACCACAAAATGCAAAAGTCTGCACTTCACTTCTTTAAGGGAAACCTTAGGGCTATTCTGAGTATAGTCTTAGTAGATTATAACCTAACCAAGTAAGAATAAGTGAGAACTTAATTTAGTAGTCTTTTTCTCTGAATTTCCAGGGTCTTTTTCTGATCTCTCAGTAGACACAAATGAAAATAATTAAATACTAAACTATTTCTTGGCACAGAGCTAATTTTTATTTTTTATTTTTTGGTACTGGGGATTGAACTCAGGGATTCAATCCCCAGACCTATTTTGTGTTTTATGTAGAGACAGGGTCTCACTGAGTTGCCTAGCACCTTGCCATTGCTCAGGCTGGCTTTGAACTTGCAATTCTCCTGCTTCAGCCTCCCAAAGTGCTGGGATTACAGGCATGTGCCACCGCGCCTGGCTTCTAATTTTTATAAAGTTACTTTGAGACATGGGGATTTAGAAAGAAAAAAATAATTATTATTTTTATAATATAAGTGATTTTCATTTTCTTTCCTCTGGCTGGGGGGCAGTGGACGTGAAGAGCTGCTTGCTTGTTCTAAGTGGTGCCCACTCTAGGCAAAATCAATAAATAAAAATGTTAATTTTTAAAAAAAATCTGCCACTTTTTGCAGCATCACAGAATGGCTGAAATGGACATTGATATGAAGTATGCAAATATTAATGATATATCAGTGGAAAGAACAAGTATAACTGATTAATATGGAGTAAAAACTTGACTTTTTACTTTAAACTTGAATCGAAATATATTTATTAGAGATATGGTAAACATACTGTATATAGATATATTCACTTTTTATAATACTGAAAAAATAAAAACCTAGTATTTGAGGAATAGCTTAAAAGTTATACTCATTTTCTTCAAAAGTATGTATTAAGTTTATTATTAGAAAAAGAGTAACATAAAAACTTACATTAAAATTTATGTACTAGTAAATATACTCTACAATAATGTTACTTTGCATGCCTAATTATCTTAAAAATTGAAAAACTGTCGATTTCAGTTTGAGATGATAAAATAAACTATATTAAATGTAGTCTCATCCTCAAAGTATTAAAAAAAAACAATAAAGTTATGCCTGGTCAAAATAATTTGGTCATTTTATAACCAATCCTGTCACTTCATCTTTTGGTACCAGGGATGCTTAATCACTAAGCCACATCCCCAGCACTGCCCTGCCCCCTCTTTTTTAAAATTTTGAGACTCTCTCTAAGTTGTTTAGAGCCTCGCTAAACTGCTGAGTCTGGCTTAATCCTCCTGCTTAGCCTCCTGAGCCACTGGGATTACAGGTGTGTGCCACCATGCCCAGCTTCACCTCACCTTTTGCAGCCATATGAGACTACAATTCTCCCTTTTGTTGTTACCTTTGAAAAAATTGATTAGTGGCAGTTTTCTTTTACCCTAGAGGCACAGCAGTGAATTAAAAAACATTTACTGCTTTCATCATGGTATAAATGATGTTCTGATACAGTAGTCAAAATCTTCAGTCATCTACTGCAAAATTACATAAAAAAAACCACCTTTGTCATAGAAATGTTTTACTCAGTATTCCTAAAAGTTATATTTTGAAATAATATATGTATCAGAGAAATATGGATTTTAACATAAACCATTCACTGGGTTTAATTTTAAGAACACAGTGTTTTCACTTTCTAACATGCAGTGGGACATTAGATAAATTCAAAACAAAAAGGTTCAATGATTAAAGTAGTTCTGAATATAGCCATAAAGATACAAACTTTTATTAATTCCTAATGTACTTTAAGTCAAATGTATTTGAGTATTTAAAAATTTTCACTTGTAGTAAATATTTTTCTATCTTCTGCTTCCAAATGACAAATCATTAAGATGAAATAACTTACAATCACAGAAAAAGTAAGAGAATACAAAATCTAAATTCAGGTATTTCTGATCTATTTGCCAAGAGCTACCAGAATCTCATGTGTTGACTTAAAAATTCTAGAGTCCCAACGTGAATCAACTGATATTGCTTTTAATAACATCTTCAGAATCATGATGAAATGCCGTAAAATCTTCAACATTACATTCAAGTTTTTTATTATTAAAGGTTTACTGATACTCAATTAAAACAACTGTTAATTCTTATTTTTTAAAAAAGGTTTTATTTATTTATTTATTTATTTTTATGTGGTGCTGAGGAGCGAACCCAGTGCCTCACATGTGTTAGGCAAGCACTCTACCACTGAGTCATGACCCAAGGAATTGTTAATTCTTTTTTTTTTTTTTTTTTTTTTTTGGTACCAGGGATTGAACTCAGGGGCACTCGACCACTGAGCCACATCCCCAGCCCTATTTTGTGTTTTATGTAGAGACAGGGTCTCACTGAGGGAATTGTTAATTCTTTATAGAGTAACAATTGGTCAAGGGTAAGATGATGAAGACCTATACAGAAGTGGATTTTACTGTTCTGTACTTTCCCAAAATGTACCTACTGGTCACATATAGTTTTTAAATTAAAATTAAATTAAGCTAAATTAAAAATTTGGTTCCTAAGTCATACTTAGAGACTACTGTAACATACTGTGCACATCTAGAGTTCAGAAAAGAGGTCTGAGCTGAATATAAAACATTTGAGAATCACGAGCATATGAGTTTTATGTAAAGTCATACAATTCCCAAGGACGTGAGCATATGCAGGGGATAAAAGAGTCAAACTGCAGTGGAACAATCTAGAAAGACATAGAAGAGGAAGAATCAGCAAAAGAGAATAAAAAGGAGTGACTAATGAGATAAGAAGAAAACCAAGAGAATGTGGTATCCCAGAAACCATGCATTACGAAGTGACCAAATGTGTCAAATGCCGCTGATAGGTCAAATAAGATAAGGATGAAGAACTGACCATTGGAATTAGCAATGTGAAGGTCACCACTGAGCTTGAGAAGAACAGATTAGAGATTTCAACAAATTTATAAAAGAGGAAAAGTGATTAGAAACATCTGTTTGGGAACAGAGAGGAGGTGCTGCAGTAGATTTGGAAGCTATCTGACTATGTAACTTGTGAATATGTAACCAGCATATGTGACAGAGGGCAACCAAAAGTAACCCAGGGGAAGTAACTGAAAGCTCATATGTGAAATATTTAAACAGACTGAGAACGCAACAAAAATGGAATCTACCAGCATTAACCTCAAGTCAAAAGAAAAAAAAGTTAGTGGAATGGTTTCCAAGAATAATATTGAACAAACCATTTGGGAAGAGTGAAAGTGTCTAGAGTAGATATGCTGTCCCAGTTTTTCTCATCTGGCAATTATCCTGACAGCCTGACAGGTGGATCCATTCATCTTGCCTGAATGGAAATACAAGTAGCCAGTTATTTGTCCTAGTCACATGTACAAACTTCTAAGACATTCCGCTTGGGTGAACAAAATAGTGAGATCATGGAGCTATTCACACAACAGAAGAACACTGTATTGCACCCAGTCCTTTATCTTTAAAAACAAGCAACAACAATCAACAGATATATAAGGGAAGGCCATTAGAATAAAGGAAAAGCTGACGGAAAAAAAAACTGTACACAGAGGAAAAAATTCAGAGAATAGAATTTTGAAAGAGTTAAGAAGATATGATATACATAAAACATCAATACTAGAAAAAAGGGAACAAAGATGTGAAAGAGAAACAGAAAAGGGGCAACTGGTGAATTAAGATTTAAAATAAAGAAATGAGAGCAGTCTGAGAAGGACTAGTTAGAAAAAGGAAGAGAGAAGAAGGAAAGATGAACCAAAAGTTTCTAGCTGAAAGGTAATGTGCTGGACACTGGTGGTGCATGTCTATAATCTGAGTCACTCAGGAGACCGAGGCAGGAGGATTGCAAGTTCAAGGCCAGCCTCAAGGGCAGTCTCAGCAATTTAGCAAAACCCAAAGCAATTTAGTGAGACTGTTTCAAAATAAAAACTAAAACGTGCTGGGAATGTAGCCCAGGAGTATAGGATTCCTATACTGGGTTCAAGCCCCAACACCAAAAAAAAAAAAAAAAAAAAGTGGTAATGCTATTCCCAGAAATGAGACTAAATTGTAAAACACAGAGGTTTCTTTCAGGAAACTCAAGTTCACTCATGACAATGATTAGATTTCTGTTTACATACATGACAAAAAGTGATTAGTTTATATTACCTTGCTATATAAGTTTGAGGTTGCATATTTTCTGAGATTATATTTTATATTTTGGAGTTTTATGTATTACAATAGCTCTAATTTTGCCTAAACTCAAAATAAGCAATGATGATACAAATACCCCATTGCCAGTAATAAACATATCTGCTAATTTTTCTCCCCTACCCACCCATAATAGTGATTGATTTTATTACTGAGTAATCTAAAATTAATTTTTTTTTCTGATAGGGCTCACAATGTGGCCCACACTGCTCTTGAATTTGTGGGTTCAAGTAATTCTTTTGCCTCAGCCTCTTTAGTAGCTCGAACTACAGGCATTTACCACCATGCCTGATGGCATGCTCTAAAATTTAGTTCTACAGGACTCTTAAGATGATTGAATGGGATCTGGATCTAGACAAAATCAGAATAAAATTTCTCTGAAGAAAGCCTATTGATTTGACTAGACATTAAACATGCCAATTATACTGACCCAAGCATTAAAGACAATCTAATAGCCAGCAAATAGAATATAACTGAAGGTGAAATAAAATATAAATTCATTAATCCTCAGAAATTAAGATGTCCTTCTTGACACCTTAACGTCAAAAATCACACCTTTTCCAAATAGTACTGTTCAGGTTATTACTTTACAATGTATCAAAGAACTCTAAAGCTAGTAAAGAAAGATAATACAGCCAGAGTGATCACCTGGCGGAATGAAAGGACAAAGGGCCACAAAGGAATGGCTGCAGACACAGCCTCTTTGAGGGTCTTGACCAGGAAATCCACTTGCCCTCTCATTCTCAAGTCCTCCTCTAGGACAGGCAGTTTGGTATGGTGAAGATGATGTACTGAGCTAGGTGCAACTGACATTAGTTAGGTGAATTATAGTTAGTTAGTCCCTCCAGTTCTTAGTTTCCACTGTAAATGTATTGAATAATAAGCTTTAAGATCTTTAAAACTTTAAGATGATTTCATTCAATAAGATTTTTCACATTCACCCTCCTTTCAGAGTTTTGTGGAAGAGAAAACAAACATATATATTAAAAAATCCTATAAATGTTTATGCAAATGTAAGTTGCTGTCATTGTTTTATGCATTTTCTTATTTACACCAAACAAGTATGGGGACAGTTTTGAGATGAAGTATAACATGTTCACTACATAGTGAGGCATTTATATGGGCTGTAACTTTAATTTAACCCAAAAGGTAAAAACTACAAATTGACTTCTTATAAAACTTAGGGAGGATATTAACAATTTTAATTTTAACAAGATTAGTTGATTCATTGTTAAGAATTTAGAGTAACAGCCTAATAACTGTCCCTAAAGTAAGTATATATAAGAGCTTTTTTCTTGCCTAGTCCATGTCTCACCCAGATACCAGTTATAAAGTTTTTTTTAAAGTATGTTTTCGAAAAAATTTTTCAACATTTTTTATTGGTGCATTACATTGTATATAATTGTACAGAAGGATGGAATTTGTTGTTGAATTTCCTTACATGCACACACTGTAAAAAATCTCCCCTTGATTTCCATGAGATCCGCCCTTTCTTTTCCTTTTTCTTCTCTAGCTTTTGCCTGAGAGAAAATATATGACCCTTGATCTTCTGAGTTTAACTTAATTCATTTAACATAATGGTCTCTAGCTCCATCCATTTTCCTAGCAAATGATGTAACTTCATTTTCTTTTATGGCTGAATAAACTCCATTATATACATGTATATCACATTTTCTTTATCTAATCGTCCACTGATGGACACCTAGACTGGTTCTATAGTTTGACTCCCGTGAATTGAGCTACTATAAACACAAATATGTATGGATCACTGTAGTATGATGACTTTAATTTTTCAGGATAAATACTGAGGAGGGCATAGTTGGGTCATGCAGTGGTTCCATTCCTTGTCTTTTGAGGAATCTCCATACTGATTTCCATAGTGGCCGCACTGTATGTACAATTCCTCCAACAGCGTAATATTGTTCCCTTTTTTCCACATCCTCTCCAGCACTCATTATTTATTTGTATTCTTGATGACTGCCATTCTGACTGGTGTGAGATGAAATCTCAATGTAGTTTATATATATACACAAACACACACAAATATATATTCTGGTTGTTGATGGACCTTTATTTTTATTTATTTATTTATATGTAATGCTGAGAATTGAACTCAGTGTGCCTCACATATGCTATGCAAGCGCTCTACCACTGAACCACAACCCCAGCCCCTCAATGTAGTTTTGATTTGTATTTCCCCAGTTGCTAATCATGTTGAACATTCTTTCATATACTTGTTGGTTATTTGCATTTCTTCTTTTGAGACGTGTTTGTTTAATTCATTAGCCCATTTATTAATTGGGTTGAATTTTTGGTGTACAGTTTCTGAGTTCTTTATGTATTCTAGATATTAATTCTTTGTCAAAAGAATAGCTAGCAAATATTTTTTCTCCCGTTCTATGAGTTCTCTTTTCACATTCCTAATTGTTCCCTTTGCTGTGTAGGTTTTTTAATTTGATGCCATCCCATTTTTTAACTCTTAGCATTATTTCCTGAGCTTTACAGGTCCAGTTGACCTGTGCCTATATGCTGAAGTGTTGACCCTGTGTTTTCTTCTATCTAGAAGTTGCATAGTTTCTGGTCTAATTCCTAGGTCTTTGATCTATTTTAAGATGATTTTTGTGCAGGGTGAGTTTCATTCTTCTACATATGGATAACCAGCTTCCTCAGCACTATTGTTAAAAAGAGTCTTTTCTCCAGTGTATGTTTTGGGCACCTGTGTTAAGGATCAGACAACTACAGATGTGTGGATTTGTCCTTGTGTCTTCTATTCTGTTCCATTGGTTTTTGTGTCAGTTTTTATGCCTGTTCCATGCAGGTTTTGTTATTATAGCTCTTTAAAATATAATTTGAAGTTAGATTTTGTGATGCTTCCAACATATTTTTTTTTTTGGCTTAGAATTTCTTCGGCTATTGTCGATCTTTTATTCTTCCAAATAAATTTTAGGACTGTTTTTTCCAGTTCTGTGAAGAATATCATTGGTATTTTGATTGGGATTGCATGGAATATGCATACTACTTTTGTAGTATAGCCATTTTAACAATATTAGTTCTACCTATCCATGAACATGGGAGGTCTTTCCATCTTCCAAGGTCCTCTTCAATTTCTTCAATATTCTACAGTTTTCATTGTAGAGGTCTTTCATCTTGGTGGTTAGATTTTTTTCTAGGTATTTTATTTTTCAATGCTATTGTGAATAGAATTGCTTTCTTGATTTCTTTCTCAGAAGATTTACTATTGGTATATAGGAAAGCTATTGATTTTTTAATATTGATTTTGTAACCTGCTATTTTGCTGAATTTGTTTCTTAGTTCTAGCTGTGTTTTGGTGGAATTTTTTTTTTGATATTTTAAGTACAGGCTCATGTCATCTGCAAACAGTGATAATTTGACTTCTTCCTTTCCTATTTTTATACCTTTTATTTCCCTCTTTACTTAATTACTCTAACTAGAATTTCTAGCATTACATTAAACAGGAGTAGTATGAGTAGACATCCTTGTCTTATTTCAGATTTTAAAGGAAATGCTTTCAGCGTTCACCCATTTACAATGAGGTTGGCTCTGGGTTTTTCACATATAACTTTTACAATGTTGAGATATGTTCCTTATATTGCTAGTTTCTTTACTGTTTTTTTATCATGAATTCATACTAAATTTTGTCGAAGGCCTTCTCTGCATCTGTTGAGATGACTAAGTTATCTTTGTCCTTAACTTTATTTATGTGATGAATCACATTTATTGTTTGCATATATAAAACCATTCTTGAATCTCCAGAATAAAACCATCTCAGTTATAGTGTACAATCCTCTTAATATGTTGTTGAACATGATTTACTAATATTAAGTATTTTGCATCTAAGTTCATCAGGAATATTGGTCTATAGTTTTCTTTGCTTGACATGTGTGCTGGGATTAAGGAGACCTGATGTGTGGTGGGGGAAGTTGAGGTAGAAGGCAGGATTTTGGGGGCACAGAATCAAGAACTCTATTTGGATATGTAGTTTGAAACAAACCTGTTGGTTCTTCTATCTGTCTTTATTGATATGATACTTTGATGGCCTGTGATTTCGCTGTTTATCACAGTGACTTGGTTTGCTGCCTACTCATTTTTTTCCTCAACCCAACTGAAAGCTTCTTGAAGGAACAGACTGTAATATTTACTCATATCTTTGACAGAGGGCCTAAAACAAGGTAGACACTTAAAATGATTTTATAATGAATAAGGCAGTATTCTAGAAATTGAGGAAAATAAACCAATGAGGAAAGAAATGCTTAGTTTTCTAGGCATCCTCATTACCTCGACCTTACTTTGAATAAATAAAGTCAATATATGTTTGGCTGAACATAAAAGCCCACATCACAGTTGAGACATCCAGCAAGTAAACTCACCTATATGTAATTTATATATATATGAAATCAAAACCTGTTCTTAAATCTCTTTACACAATTGTTAGCAGGACTACATATATTAGCTCTGTATGAACAGACTTTCCCTATACTTTACAAAGCCAAACATTGCATGACCTATATATTTTAGATAGGTTTTCAGTTTAGGTTTTTATTTTTATTTTTTGGTACTGGGGATTGAACTCAAGGGTACTCAACCACTGAGCCACATCCTCAGCCCTATTTTGTGTTTTATTTAGAGACAGGGTCTCACTGAGTTGCTTGGCACCTTGCTATTGCTGAGGCTGGCTTTGAACTCGTGATTCTCCTGTCTCAGCCTCCCAAAGTGCTGGGATTATGGGCGTGCACCCCCACGCCCTGCTGAGACTCTTTTTCTTAGCACTCTATATCCATATTATTTGTTTTGCAATCCTGTGTTTTGGATTCTAATAGATTTGTAAAATCAAGAACATTTATTTTAAAACATTTGAACACTGGGTAAAAATCACATAATTTTTAAGAGAAATGAAATCTAAAGTCTTCATTTACCTGTAGGGGACAAGAAAACTGAAACCTGTGAACTGCTCAAGATTCTACAGTCATTCAGAAATAGGGCCAGATCTAGAAACTAGTCTACCTGGTTCCCAGTGAAGGATTTCTTCCACAGAGACTGGCTTTTTAGTGAATAAAAAGGATAATTTGGCCATTTTGCAATAGACCATTCTGCTTTTATCATTTTTTTATATAGACCACATATTCTCCTTTTATTATTTTTCTATCTTAATAAACTTTCTAGGAAGAATATGCCTTATAGTGAGGTTAGGTATATTAGTAGCCATACCAAAAGCAGTTGTGATTTTGGTGTAGTCATGTAACCATGTATTGCATGGCTAAATGATAATCCTTCTGAGATAGTGTGCAGGTGGACAGACATCCAGGATGTAGATATCCCACTTGTGGTCTACATGGCCATGGGAACTAAAGGGAAATTGAGCCACTCCTATGTATGCTTGTGAAGTTTACAAGGTTTGTCCTTATCATATTCAGCTTTTCTTCTGTTCTTCATCTCTATTCTTTATCTGTTTCAGTAATAATCCCTCTTAACATTTCAAAGGCTTTCCTATCTATCCTGCTCTTCCTCCTCACAAAAAATAAAAGCATTTTATATTCATTATCTACACAATGTTGGCTGACAAGACAGAGGACACTACTTAAACCAATTTTAAATAATATGGTAACTCAATTGACATTTATCTTCTAAGCCTTTAGTCTAAAAATGTGGACTGAGAAGTTTGTTCCCAGAAATTCTGACTTAAGCACAAAGATGGTAGGAAAGCTCCCTCCTAGTCATTAAAAGGACAAGGTAAAAGGAAAACCAATTATGTATTTAGGGTGCAAAGACTAAAACCAATTATGTATTTAGGTGGCAGTACATGGTGCACCTGCCAATGTAAATATCAATGACGAGCACTATTGCTTTAACTTCTATTATCTAGAACAAGAGAAATTAAAAAAATTTTTGAGGTTTGAGATAATGGTTAATTACTATAGTGATCTGAATTTAGAACTCAAAAATTTTTTCAAACCTAGCTTACACATATTCAGCTGCTTACAATGTCAATATTTATATTTATATAGTGCCTTATGTTTACAAAGTGTTTTCATATATATCATTTAGACATCAACAACATGTAATATAAACAAACACCATTATCAGTTTTCAAATGAAGTGTCTTAAGTTCACAGATATAATAAAAGACAGCCAGCACTACCATAAGACTTCTGAATCCAAGTATTTTCTCATTATAATATATAATTTATATGGAAAAATTAAAATAATTTCTACATGTAAATTCCAAAATACTTTCAAGGTAGAAAAGTGGCAGTATCTTTGAATTTCTAAGAAAATTATGCTGTTCTTTTCAAACTCAAATTTCTTTATAATCTCTTCCCTAAATTGTAATTGTTTTGTAATTTTCAGCTGGCTCACATTTTTTAAAGAATTCAGTAATAAAAAACTACTGTTAGAGATATATAGCTAACGAATAAAAAAAGTCATTTTTTAATGCAAAAATAAACTTTTCTCACTTAGATGTTTTTCTTTGATATCCTCTAAGAACCTTATTTAAATTTAAACATAAGCCTGAAAATTTACAATTGTATAGTTCATATCAACTCAGTAATTCATGTAGATTTTTCCAACAACCTGTTTTGCATATTTTATTAATTTGCCAACTTTGAAAGGATGTGATCTTTCTGCAGGTTGTATCCTATTTCTGCCCAAATGCATTCGTTTCATCTTGACTTTACTTAAAATGAAAAATAAGATTATCTGTAAACTATGATTCCTTTATTCAACTGGAAAACTGAATTATACATGTTTAAAACTCATATTTATTTGCCTTAAATTATTATCTGTTTAATATAACACAGCTTCAGAATAGCTACTGTTTAAGTTAACAAATCTAAATTTACTTTGAAATAATTTCTGTGATTTCCAGGAAAAAAAGGATGACTGAATTTATCAACTGTGAAAACTGACCATTAAAATGCTTTTTTATTTCTGAAGAGAAATATGTGAATTCATTTAAAAAAATTACATCTGAATTTCTAAGAAAAGAATAGTCAAAGAAAGAAAGGGGCTCACCGGTCTGAGTGAAACCAAACTGATGTAGAATCTCATGAGCGGACAGCACATGTGACTGTTTTAACTTAGACTGTTGTGAGGAGGCTGGTGGTGGTGAAGTAAACGAGAGATTTTTGTTGACCTGCAATAGAAAATGCAAATCAGAAGCTACAGCATAATTTTCTGGTTTACTAATGCAAAAACTGGATGTGAAATATTGCTTACTAGCCAAATCAAGATACTTGGTGGGTTAAAAGAAGTGATAATTATTTATATGGTTAGTTTTTAAAATTTACATAAAAAATAGTTTTTATCAAGAAAGGCACATAATTGAAGACACGAATGGTGTGACTCTATCTTGTCTGCAACCAGAGACATGGAAAACTGAGCTCTATATATGTACTATGACTTGAAATGCATTTAAAAAAATCAATAATAAAGAAAGAAAGAAAGTTACAAGCAGTTAACTCAAACCATAGCACTAGAGCCAATGGGTGTGGCAGATTCAAAGTCCATGTACCTGAACAGCCCCTTGACAAACATAGGTTAGGAAAGGGGTCAGCCTGACTAACAGATAGAAATCTCTCTGTTAAGAACTAGCAACTTAAGTAAAGAAGTAAGAGCTGCGTACAGTCAGAATGCATGCACACCAAGAAGTTTTCCCACCATAAGAAAACAGAAAGAGGTGGGAACAACCAAAGGTATATCTCTTTAACCCAATAGGAGACAGTAAAACCTAGGTGTCATTTGGGTAGACTGTGCATAACATAGGACTCAGCCAATGAGGAGCTGGGGAGGGACCTTGCACTGTAGTGGACAGAATGCTGGTTGTACACAACGTGTGTATGCCTGTCTTCCCCCAACCCCAGACAGTGGCTTTTGCAAGATACCCAGCCTGGCAAGACTGTCATTAAAAAAAAAGAAAGGCATACAGTGATAATGAGAGTTAACTATATTAAATTAAATAAGTCTTACTGAAGTTTGATTATGAAATTAAATTAACATCATTAATAAAACAGAGTAGTTTTAATCCATGCAAAAAGTGACTCCTTAATTGCTTTTGATTGAGTATAAAATGTTTCATATTCACATTTATCTAGCATTTTAGTGAAACATCAGGTACTTCCCTTTTAGAGACTG
This sequence comes from Geosciurus inauris, assembly GCA_004024805.1. Classification (NCBI taxonomy): domain Eukaryota; kingdom Metazoa; phylum Chordata; class Mammalia; order Rodentia; family Sciuridae; genus Geosciurus; species Geosciurus inauris. Next base: position 75,171 of record PVHX01002442.1, read on the forward strand.
CACAGAAAACACCTGTAAGACTCGCGTTTATATAAATCAGAGTGACACAGATAACACAGCTGTAACTTAACTTGCCATGCGAAATGATTCCTACTGCATTGAAAATTTTATTCTGTTTAAAAACAGCATGGCTTTAGAAATAATATTAAGCAAAATTTCTGAAGTAAACATAATGTTTTACACAACATGTAAAACTTATGATGATTTTCTGAGTAAAACGGTCCCACAGGAATGGAATATGTATGTACTATAGCTACCGTAAGAAAATAATAGTTCACTAAAAAAGTTTGAAGTGTTTATGAGGACATTCATATTGTAAATTAGAATCAATTTCAGGAAAAAAAGCAAGTCCTTAGTTCATTATTACTAAGTCAGCAAATTTTTTTCTTATTACTAAGAATTAGCATAAATGTGATATATATTTTTAAAAAATAGGAACAATGTAATATTTTAGTTCACTGCACATATGTAATTAGTGAATTAAGAAAACTAAAATTGTAATTTAGGGCAAATAAATATTAATATATGAAAATGGCTCCTTTCCTTTTTATTTACTTATTTTGGTTTAAATAACCAAATCACAGAGTAGACTTCTGTATCAGTTATTTAAAAATTCCCTTGTGGGGTTCTAAATAAGATAGTTCTGGGCTGGGGTTACAAGCAATTTATTTGACTCATTATTTACATATTTGTAAATGCTTTTTTTCTTTCAAATAGTAACAGTATATCTTAGATTAACTTTTGTTCTTGGAGCAAAGAGCTTTAGCAGATTCAGTAAAAAAATCAATTAAGAATATATACTAACATAGTTCTAAAGTACCTAAATAGTTATGATGACATTTAATAAAACATAAAACTATTTTTCAAAGTAGTCAAAAGAGGTCAAATATCACATCAGTGCTAAAATACTGTCCAGCTTTAAAAATTTTAGAGTCCATTATCAAATAGTGATCAAAATTAAATTGATTATTTATATTAATATAGTATCTAAAATGACAACAAAATCAACATCTTTGAGATTCCTTATCCATCTTTAAGTGGAGATAATAAAAATAATACCTATTATTTAATGAGGATGTGCCAATAAATATGAACATCTGGTATTATAAAGTGCTATGTGCATGTTAACCATAAAACAATAAGCAACATATTAAATAAGTAATAGGTTAAACAGGACTGGATGTATGGCTCAGTGGTAGAATGCTTGCCTAGCATGCATAAAGCTCTGGGTTTGATTTGTAGAAATGAAAAAAACAAAACAAAAAAAACAAAAACAACAACAACCCAAAAAAGCAAAAACAACAAAAACTCCCAAAACCAAGAACCTAAAATGCTATATAAATATTAGTTATTATTATTATTAACGTCATCTAAAAGTAAGGGTAATTAGGCTATTTAATGTAATATAGTGATACAATAAATCATAATTCTATAATTTTAAATGTAATTACTATATGCAAAAGGACATATTTATCACTTAACTATTTATTCATTCCTTCTTTCAGTTTCTTGAAAATCATTTTCCTACATGTCAAACAATGCATTTTAAGACCTGTTGCAAATGAACAGGTGTATGCTGAATATGTGAATCTGTGTCTTTATCTCTCTATGGTCACGGATACTCATAAACACACACACACACACACACACACACACACACACAATATACCTAAAATACCTTTTATAGTCTTTCTTTTTTAGAAATTTATGTGCACTAAAACAAAACAAAACAAAAAATACTGGCAAGCTTGAAGAGTGCACTGAATGCCTCTGCTCAAACAGAAAAACTTATCACTCTTTTTGAATAAAATGCTGTTTGGAAATTACATGTTCTTGTGAAGTATTTTTATAATTCTGTTATTTCTTGACACCTTTCTTTGGAGGCTATTCAGATGTTCATTAAGTGATGTGTAGCAACATAACGGAGCAGATAAGGCAATTTCCAAAGTTTGCGAAAACATTGTTATTATCAGTGATTTGAAATTAGAATTCAAAGTGTTTTCAAAGCTAGCTTCCATATATTTATCACTTCATTTAGAGGAAGAAAAATAATAATAACCATTAGATAGAGTGAAGCAACATCTATTTTTGAAATATATGCTGTGGAAAAGAATTGCTTAATAATTTTACAACAACAGAAAGGTTGGCTAAGATAGTCTACCCTATACCGATCTGCCCTCTTTTCACAACACATTTTTCTGCTTGCTTCATTCAAAAACCACAGTCTGCCAAAGTCAGTTTAGTATATCCATATTGAAGAATACTTAAAGCATAAAACCTGAATGAAATTCATAATAGGTAAAAAGAAAAAAAATCACCTAGAACTTCTGCCAAGTTAATCACAAAACTGTTTTGCCTACTCTTTTAGAGTATAAGCAGTTTTATGCAAAATATGCAAACATTAATTCTCTAGAAGTGGGTTCATTTTCATGTTAACAACCTCACTGCCTCAAACATAAAACTGAATGCAAAAGACTAAATAAGGTAAGTAAAATTTCTCTTTTAGTCATTAGTTAAAATTTAAAACTTTTGGGAGAGATATAACACTCATTTCCATTTTTGTATACAAGTCTTTAGATTATATGCTACTTTCACCACAAATAAAATTGTTCATAATCATTTTTAAGCTTTGAAGACTTCTCAAATTGGTTTTAAATTATAACTGAATATTCTGATGCTGTTTATATGCTATGTTCACAAGTTCATCTCTTTGCCCAGACAGTTGTCAGTTTTTTCTATCAAATCTAAACAATAATGCAGGCTACTATTTTAATCTGAAGACAGTTCTAGAGGCAAAAATAACCCAATAACATTCAGGAAATGTTTGCTGCAAATTATGTACCTGTTGTACAAATTAAAATCCCAGTACTAAAGAGCAAGTTAAACAGAAAGCTTGAACTAAAGTAATATTCAAAGTATTTGAAGTCAAGTATTTTTTTACATTCTCAGAATATAAATTCTAATAGATTATCATGATTTCTAGATTAGTAAAACAAATAAGCAGGCCATAGTATCTTAAGAAACATGATATCTAGACCTTCAGATGTTTTCTTTATAAACTGGGACAGAGAAGTGAGCAGTGAGAGACTGGGAAGGAACTATTAGAGATTTTTTTTTGGCACCAGGGATTAAATCCAGGGGCACTTTACCATTGAGCCACATCCCTAGCTCTTTTTTATATTTTATGTAGAGACAGGGTTTCACTGAGTTACTTAGAGCTTCAGTAAATTGCTAAGGCTGGCTTTGAACTCGAGATCCTCCTACTTCAGCTTCGCAAGCCACTAGGATTACAGGCGTGCTCCATGGTACCTAGCTAGAGAATTTTTCAGTGGTAAGATACCAGAAAATATTATCCCTAAACCAGTTAATTACTACTATATTAACTAAAATAAGAATTCAAATTTGAAGCAGTCATTATGAAGTTTTATTTTGTAATATTTAAGCAGATTTTTGAGGGCCTCTTATAGCTACCAAGGTGTTGATGGTTCAAAGATTACTGATATGATTCCTCCAATTGTACTTCAAAATTAAGATCTTGGTTTCCTCCAAGACTTTCACTCCTTTCCCATTTAGTCTACTGCTCAGCTTCACAAGGAAACTGTGATCTTGAACTCTCTGAACTCCTTACTTTCAAACATATGACAAAATATACCTTTTCCATCTATCCTCAGTTCTTCCATCTATCAGAGGAAGAGGTGCTTCTGTTCAAGATTAATGCCTGGTCCCCTTGGGAATGTCTCTAAAGCTCTTTCAAATTCTACGCTCAACTTCTCTACTGGTTCTTTTGCCACAAAGTAGAATAGACTCTTCTACTTTAGAACAAAAATTAACAGCAAACAAAAACTCCTTGTAATTAATTCTATTTCCCCCAAGCTTCATTAGAAGGTAACTTCCTTGAAAAACAGGACACAGCTGCCATCCAGGTACCTCAATCTTTCATTCTTCAACCAGCTACAACAAAGCTTGTCTTTACCCTTAACACTAAATGTGAAGGGAAGGGCACTCTAGACTTTCAATCACCAAATTCAGGAGATTCATGTAGGCCTCTGACACTGTCCATAACTCTCCTCTTTGTTTTTAATCCTGTTTATCTTGCCATACCCATCCGTCCCTCATTAGCATGTTTGCTAGACTTACTTAGCCCTCTTCTTCCCTCACATTATACCACATAGTTATTCTGGGAAGGAACATTCACTTCATTACTTCATATGCTTTTCAATGTTATTTTTTGTACTGAACACTTGCCTCTTGGTTAAGTTCAGAGGTAACTAACTCAGTCTTTCCCTATAATTTATTTTCTCAGGAAGAGCTACTACTCTGCCTACTTGCCCAGGTCAGAAAGCTGGACTCTTCCTCAACTGCTCCCCACACACCACATGCACCACATATAGAGTAAAGCCACCCTTCTACATCTTTTCAGAACAAGAGAACTCAATCTGCTCATATCCAGTTTTGGAATGCCTGTAAGAAATAACTGAATTAAATAAAAATTATGAAAAACAAATCCTTTCCAAACAACTGAAAACCATTATTCTACTCAAATCTCAACTTGATTTTATCTTCCTTATGATGAAAATATCTATATCTGTATCTATCTATCTATTTATATTTTTTTCTCTTGTTTCTCTTTTGGTGGTACAAGGGATTGAATCCAGGGCCTCATGCATGCAAAGCAAATGCTCTACCAGTAACCTATATTCCCAGGCCCCAAATGAATAAATATGTTTCTGTTTTCGTTTTGGTACCAGGAATTGAACTTGGGGGTACTAAACCACTGAGCCACATCCTCAGCCCTATTTTTGTGTTTTATTTAGAGACATGGTCTCTCTGAGTTGCTTAGCGTCTTGCCATTGCTGAGAGTGGCTTTGACTCACAATTCTCCTGTCCCAGCCTCCCAAAGTGTTGAGATTACAGGTGTGCAGCACTGCACCCAACTAAATAAGCAACTTTTAATAAGCAGCTTTCTCTGGAATCTCTAGTTTTTTAAACCTTTAAAAAATGTTTTCAGCAAATACATTCCAAAATAGATTAGACTATAATATAGATTACTACTTTATACTTATAGAATTCTTATACAAAATATAATTTAATAAAATTTGACTTGGCTGCAGTTATTATCACTTACCCTAGATGAATATAATTTAAAAAAAAAAGATTAAATCCCTACACTCACAGGGTATGGGAGAGGCAGACATGTAAGGATGAGGGGTATTGAAAGCAATCTATCTATCCATCCATCCATCTATCTATATGAGGTGTGTTACTTTGAAGTAATAGACAACCTAATGCTGGGGAAAAATTTTCATTTTCAAGCCATTTCTCTTGTTCTTTTGTCTCCATCATTTAATGAAACAGTTTTCATCAAAGTAACCAAAAGCCAACATCTTGCCAAATACAATGGTCAACTCTCTGCCTTTATCTTACTCCTCTTTCAGCAGTATAAAACAGTCTACCACTCTTCGTTCTTGAACTGCTCTTCTCTAGGCTCTTCCCTGATATGCTATGTCCAGGACCACTGCCTCAGGTGGTCAGTATACTCTTTCCCTAGGTGATACCATTCAATTTGTCAGCAGGAAGGAAGGCAGGCAGGCAGGCAGGCAGGAAGGCAGGCACTAAGAAAGAATGACTTTAGCCCTGACTTCACTACCAAACACAAGACTCATCCATCCATTGCCTACTTCATAGCTAGCCTCATATCTAAAACTCTACTTTTATCACTCGTTCCCTCAACTCCAGCACTTCTCACCCACACAATTGCCAAAACCAAAAACATGGAAGTTATTCCTCATTCCTTCACTTCTACCACATTGAACACATCATCAAGTCCTGATGAATCTATTTCCAAAATACACCCCAAAGCTGTCCATTGCCTGCATCTTCACTATTACTACACTAAGAGAGGCCTACGGTCTCCTCTTTATGGACTGTAACAACAGTCTGATGGCTTCTCTGTTTTTAAGACTCATTCTCCTACAATTCATTCTCCTATTCCTGGCTTGTTTCTCTAATTAAAATACTATTTCTAACTCCTAATCATGCTGACAAGGCCCTTTAATAGAACTTGCATGATCTACTCCTGATCACTCCTCCTACCCTCATGAAAGCTTGTTTCCCCTTTGGTAAGCACAGGTCTTTCTGCTCCTTTAAGCATGCCAGTACTATTGCTAGATTAGAATTTAGGAAACAACTAGCTCCTTGTTGAGGAATTTTCTCTGAGAGGGCTCTCATGATCATCCTCCTGAGAGTAGCCTCCACTCGCAGTCATTCTTTGTCTCATGGACTTATTTTCTTGTCTTCACTTATTATCTGAAATTGTCTCATTTATTTCCTTTGTCTCCCTACAGTAAAATATTTTTATTCACTGTTCATCCCAAGCACCTAGAAAAATACTTGGTAAGCACTCAATAAATATTTATTTAAAGAATTCTAGTAGAAAAAGATAAATATTTTATTATCCAGGTTCTTAAAGATGAGAAAATGCATATATTCTGCTGTGAGGATAAAATACCTTTGACAAGTGGCAAGATTATTCAATGGGAAAGAAGTGCTAAAACAGCTGCAGATCCACATGCAGTAAAATGAAATTGAGTTTGTATATTACCTCATAAGTAAAAATTAATTCACAATTATCACAGACTTAAATGTAAAAACCAAAACTATAAAAACCTTAGAAGAAAATGTAGATCTTTGAGACACAGGGTTAGGTAACGTTTTCTTACATGTGACACAAAAGACAAGTAACAAAAGAAAAAAAATAAAATTAACTTCAGAAAAATGAAAACCTCTTTATTCCAAAGGAAAACATCAAGAAAATGGAAATCATACCAATGGGAAAAACCATTTGCAGACTATCAGATTAAACACTTGTATTCAGTATATATAAAAAAACTATTAAAAGTGAACAAGAAAGACAAGAAACCCAATTTTAAAAATGGGCAAAGGATTTGAAACAAACATCTTTCCAAAGAAAATATCTTGTTTGTGGGATTCTAATATGGTACATAAATTTTGGGAAATAGTTTCACAGTTCTTCAAAATGTCAAAAATAAGAGTTATCATATGACCCAACAAGTATAGACTTAGATCAAACCTCAGAGAAATAAAAACATATGTGTACCCCCCCCCAAATGTTCACAAAAGAAGAGCATACAATGTATTTGTTAAAAATAAAAGAGAGAAATAACTTTGAATTGCTATTCAGAGAATAAACTTTTTTGGGAGGGCCACCAGCTTTTTATGCTGTGCACACTGAAAAAGATTTAGTAATCTTGGCTACAATCATTGTACCAATCATTGCTATCAGGAAAAAGTTTCCTAAACATCTGCAGCCCAAGTCAGAATATAGCCTGTTCTCTTTTTTCCTCCATCTTCCTTCCCTTGTCTATATGTGATATCTTGTTGACTTTGTGATAATTAGGTAAAAAGTGATAGGTCCTGACTGATATTGGACAGCTCAAGGATGGGGTAAGCCCAGTATTTTCTGATATGTTTCCTCTGTAAGATGCCCCATGAGGAAAAAGATAATAGCCTACCGCATTCTGTGAGTCTGCCACATGGTAGTGGGTACTTATTGAATTAAAAAAAATTTTTTTCCTGCATTGACACTCATATAAGCAGTCCTTGAACACACTAACACCATTCTAATTCTTTCCCTTCTCATCTTTTACTTTGTGACATATAATTATATTTGATAAATGAATGTTTGTTTAACTGAACTCAAAGTGTCAGAAAAGGAAAGGATGAAAAAACAGGGCCATTCTTACTCCTTCATTTATTTTCTCAACAATTGAGTTAAAGGTTATAATTAAAATAGTCTTATTTGTAAAAGAAGGATTGTTGGTGTATTTTATACACTGAGTTCACATTCTCCAATATCAAGGGTCTTTTTTTGTATTACAGTTCTTAGATAAAATTTGGATTCTTGAGTAAATCACAATCTCAGTAAGCCTCAGCCTTCTCCTTTCTAAATCTAGAATAATATCTAATGTCTAATCTGTCCTTCAGGATTATTATATGATTAAATGGGAGAAGAATACAAAAGACTTTGATAAATAATTAACAGCATTATCAGCACATCATTAACTTCAACTTGTGTGCATTTCAATACTTATAAAGCTTATTTAGTATACACCCACCAAATTGTACTGGTTGATGTCTCTTATGTATTAATTATCATATAAAATTTACCTAGACTGAGGATGTACCCCAGTGGTAGAGTGCTTACCTTGTGTGTGTGAAGCCCTGGGTTCATTTCCAGCACCCATTACACACACACACACACACACACACACACACACACACACACACAGCATAAAATTTATCTCAGAGAATGAAATGACCTGCTGGTCCTTTACTGAAAATATAGCCCAATCACTTAGTATTCTTTTTGTTTGTTTTATTCTTTTTATTTTATTTTATTCCTTTTTTCACTTGCTATTCCTAAATCTTCAAAACTGTGAAATTAGTAATTTTTACTATATTCTCAGATTCCAGTGTAATAATTCCTTGAAAAATGCCAATTCCAATTAAGGAAAGTATACACCAGATTAACTTTTACAGAAGTTCTAAACTCTACAAGAATGCATTGCAACTCTCTAGTGTAGCACGATGAAAACTATAGTTTAAAGTTACCTTCCTGGTAATAAAAACTACTTACTTTTGCAGCACAGGATCGTATCACCTCCTAAAAGACATACAGTACAATAAAGAAGTATTCATGATTTCATTGAAATAAAATATCAACTCTTTTCAATGCATCCAGATATTAACCTTTTAATAACCAAAACCAGCATTTGGGTGAGTTTATTACCCTGCATTGTTTCCAATAAGTTGGGAGGAGTGTAAAATTAAAGGCAGTGACCAAGAGACTTGTGAGGGCCTATGTGTCTGCCTCAATGAAGACTTTTCTTCTCAATAAACTTGGAATAAATTCTTAAATTCTGTACTAGAACATTAACATATCTAAAAGACACCCTGAATTAATTTTAGTATAATTATCTCTATAAAATATCCTTAAATATAATTTCTATAATAATTTATACCAGATCATTTATACCAATTTTATCTCAAAAACACCACTGAATGGTAAAGATGATGACTAGTGTTTAAAAAGCTAAAAAAGAACTGCTTATAATTCATAGGACAAGGTCAAGAAAAGATCATTTTTGAAAGGGAAACTAATATAATTCAATACATAATGGACAATTAGAAACTTTTCTGCTAAGGAAACATCAAAAATATACAAGTCAAAAAGGTTAACCAGTATGTATCATCAGCTTAGTAAAGATCTAAAGAAAAACAATAATAATCAACACAGGGTTTAAGGGGAAAAAAGAGAGAGAGAATCGAAAATAAAGAATATCAACTTTTTATCCAGAAACTTCTAAGGTATTGTATCTAAAGGAGCGTGGTAATTTAATTGCTGAAAGAGTTCCTATTTTGGCAAGTGGGGATAACACTAGTACCAACCTACAGAATGGTTAAGATTAAATATAATAAACACGTAAAGACTCAGAACAGTGCCAGAATATATTATGTGAATTATTACTTTTAATGAAACAGACGTTATCAATAATCAATATAAGGTGAAATCTCCTGTAGGGTAGAGAAAATTAATCAACCTTTCTGAAAACTGGCATAAAACATTTTTGAATTCATCCAATTCTTTCTACTATGATGCTACTTACAAAACATCTCTGTGATCTACTGACTTGGGTTTACATTATCTTTATAATGGGAGGGTGATCTTAAAGTTTTGGATCAGCTTGGAAGGTAGCTTGGAAGCTTGGAAGGCTACCTTTCATTGTACGATATTTTTCTGTGGATTTTTTTCAGGTTTATTAATAGAGTTTTTGTAGGATTGATTACTTTTAATTGGTAACCCAAACTCTGAGCAACTGTTGCACTGGTAAGAGCAGATTTTTGGATCCGAAAACTTTAATATCTATCTACCTGTTAAGTCTTACCGAGGCTGCAGAATGCCTTTTAGGTACTGCTTTGACAGCAACATACATAGAAGTCTAACTATGAGAAACGATTTATGTTATTACTACAAGGTAATGTTCCCAAGAACAGGGAATTATCTTTTATATTCTTTACTTGCTAATGAGCAAACACCTCTTAAATACCTTCTGAGCTGAATTTATTATACAATTCTCCCTCTCTATTTCTCACATACACATATACAAAATCACACTCTGACCCTGAACGATAATTTATTAGAAAATGCTCCAATTTTGGTAACAAACAATAATCTCTAGTAATAGACTCTTCTATAAATTGATGAATAACCTATACAAAAAAGGGAATTTGGAGTCTATTGAAATATAATTACAAGAAACAAGAAAAGAGACATTGTGACAAAAAGTGGGGATCCCATCAACCCAAATACTTGCAAAATATAAAAAGAATAAAGAAATAATAGAATCCCCATTTTATAGATGAGGAAAATTAAACTTACTTCTCTGGAGTAACAAAGCAGGTGAAGGCTGATGCCAGTATGCCTATGTCTGTGCCTAAGCTGTAAAGCCTTAACTATTTCCACCTATCTTTTTTTCTTCACTATTTTTTCTTAGTAATATGGAATATTGTTTGCTTTATTTTAACTTGAATGTTTTCTATTCTTAGTCTTGCTTGTCTTTATTAAAGACATAATAAGTTGATACCAAGTTTTGATACATCAAAAATATGTTTTTTATGGAATATGCATAGAAAATATATCTTGGGAAAATTTTAGGAAATTGATTTGTTTTTTTTTTTGCTCTATTGCAAACAAAAATTATGGGTGTGTAACCAAAAAATTAATTCTTTCTCTTCTTAATTTTTTGTTTTGGTACCAAGGATTGAACTCAGGGGCACTCGACCACTGAGCAACATCCCTAGACCTATTTTGTACTTTATTTAGAGACAGGGTCTCAGTGAGTTGCTTAACATCTTGTTGTTGCTCAGGGTGGCTTTGAACTTGCAATTCTCCTGCCTCAGGCTGCGGAGCCGCTGGGATTACAGGTATATGCCATCTCACCCAGCTTGCTTTTCTTTTTTAATGCACGTAATCTTTTTAATGGCAATGGCCTATCACTGGCCCTAAAATGAGATCAGTGAATTTCACCATTTTGAACTCAGGCTGTCCAGTGGATTATGTGCAGTTCCTAAACCTACTTCTGGTGATTTCAATACTCTTATTATGCGGCTTTGCTGAAATGAAGTGGAATATTCTGTTCTTGTCTAGTTTTTTTGGGCTGTGAGGGTAATTTACTCCTGAGACATACAACATTTTTGACTATTTTTTTTCATTAACTACTTTATTAGTTTGGGCGATACTTTCTAGTGCTTCTTCTTTATCTAATGACCTCTTGGTCTCTTTCACTAGTTTCCATGCAAAATTCCACCACAGTATTTATAACACTAACAGAGGCTCAACAGTTACACATGGAAAAACAATTAGCTGCTACTGCTTTTTATAATGTTGGAAATGTTTTTAAAAATAGCAAGGGGGATTATGCACATACTATTTCAACTTTTTATTATAAAACTTTGTATCTATCCTTTGAACAGAAACAGTTTTCCTGTATGTCAAAAACGAGGGTAACCATCTCTATCATCACTATCTTACAAGGCTACTACATTAAAAGAGGCAATGTGAGCACTGCTTCAATGTATTATTATTAAATAATGTATTATTAAAAGACTCTACCTAATAGTTGTTTGAATACATGTCACTACCTACCAGACTTGATGTAAATTAAAGGTCAAGGATTTAACATTTTTATGTTCTCTGGAGTGACTTCAATGTAGTAGGTAATTAATATTTGAGGTAACTAAATTTTCTTTGTTTCAAGGGTTGGAGCTCAGCTGGAAGGCCAAGATATACCTAGTCAACATTTTCTTTAAATATCAGTGCACAAGCATAGAGGACAAAGGTGGTTTTTTGCAGAGGCTATTAGCAGGTTATCAGTACATGAATGTATGGTGACAGGACAACACCAATTAGAAAATAGGAAACCAAGGAGGAAGGTCAAGAGCTGGGAAAAATGTAAAGAATGGGAAAGTCTGGGGAAGAAAATTAAGGTACAGACTGATCTCCCTGAAATAAAGACAGAAAACAAACAAAAAAAAATGGTTGAAGACAAAATAATAGCACTTGTGTAAAAAGAAGTTTAGGAATTTAGTTTTTCCTTAGATCACTCAATCTATTTTAGTTTTTAATGAAAATCAGTCATGCAGATCAGGCGATATAAAGAAGACAACATCAGAACTGCCTTCAGGGAGCTTACAGTTTAGATGAGAGCATGAAACATCTATTTATTATGTTCTTCCTAAGTGTTGGGAACTGGGAATTAGACCAGTTTGTCTCAGTGGGTGGTCCTCTGACCAGCAGCATTGCCTGAGAACTTGTCAGAAATGAAAAAATCATAGGACCATCTAGACCTGCTGAATCACAAACTCTAGGTGTGGAGCTTAGTAAGCTGTGCTTTGATAAGACCATCAGGTATTTCTGATACACACTAAAGTTTGAGAACCACTGAAGCAAACGAGGTTTGGAGTAAGATTTTATGGAACTCTGAACACCAGGGCAAAGACTGTTTGGACACTATCATCTTTCCAAGAAGTGGTCCTGTGATATGACCCTGAGAATTTACAGGCTGAAGGTCCAAAGCTGCTAACTTCATCCTGCCCCTCAGGGATCCTACTGGGGAGGGCTGAGAAGGCTACTTTCTCTTTTCCTAGAAACGTAGACATACCCATATGTCAAGTCCTATGTGCGTTCTTCTGTTTTAAAGCCCTCCTTACAACTAGGTCCTGGGCTAGTCTTTATAGAAATAACAAGTATAATGGATTATCCTAAATTCAGTTTGTCTACCAGAATCAATGATTTCAGAAAGGAACTATGAAAGTATATGAAAACCTAGTTTTAAGAAATTAACTTACTTCATTAACACTCATTTGCAAGGCAATATATAACACAATATAAATGGTTTTGTTTTTGATAATTAATAATTAAACATACTGTGACAGTTTCAAGTCTCTGCTTCACTATTTGCATCTTTGTTGAAGAATTCTCAGTGTGCACAAATTCATCAATTTGAAAAGAGCCTTGATGAGGCAGTTTAGGACAGGTACACAAAGCATCTTGGCTTTGGTGTATTCCAGGTAATGGAAATGTTCCATTGTAGCGTTTGAACATTTCAGCCTCCTGTTGGGCTACTGAAAAACATAAATTCATCATTAGTTCAAATTGTCATTGCAAAAGCATAATCATATAATTAAGCCATGAACTGTAGCATTCAATAAATGATCAGGAACTGCATAAATATTTTAAAAACTGGGTTAAAAAGACAACATAACTAAGAAAATGTAAAATTACTAGATACACTAAAACCACAAGAAAGGAAATATAATTATTTCACAATTTCATATCAAATAGTATTGTAATTAACTCTTAAAGGTCATGCAAACTGATATGGGAGCCTAACTTTTGAACATAGGTATACAGAAAACAGAACATTAAAAAACAAAGATCAAAGAGAATTAAAAGAGAAGCTATAATAATAAAAATAGATGTTCACAAATCCATCTTGCTTTAACTGTTCTCATATTTCCATATATCTCTTCCAATCTTTATACTTAAATGTTTTTATTAAAAAACATAAGGTGGCTATAATTTAATGCTTTCTCAATTAAATGAAAATATTTTCATAATTCTACAATGATGCAATTACTGTTTTAAAATATCTATGAAGTACCACGATTTAAAAAAAATTTTTTTAGTTGTCACTGGGATTTGTTTATTTATATGTGGTGCTGAGAATTGAACCCAATGCCTCACACGTACTAGGCAAGTGCTCTACCACTGAGCCACAACCCCAGCCCTGAAGTACCATAATTTTAAAAATGCATTTTCCAATTACTGAATATTTACAATGTTTTGTTTTCCTTATTATAGACATTGCATGAATAAATACTTTCAAAGTAGACTTCACTTCTTAACATATTTTCTGTTTTGCATTTAATTCCCTAGAGTGGGAAAGATAACTCAATGACTCAAAGTGAATGTTTTTTTGATGATGATCATGACTACAATGACGAACATAGCCATGAGAACATTGCATTGTGCTTTATGTTTTTTAGGATGCTTTCACATATTTTATCTCATGTGATCATTTAAAATAGATTTATCTATAAGAATTTTAAATCCCCAAATGTATATACAAAGGAGAAAATATATAAAATCATCATTTAATAAGTACTTCCTTAATTCTAAAATCTTGAAATGATGGGCCTTTCTAATCATGACAAGAAAGGAAGAAAGTCTCAAAGACTTAAACTGTGGAACACATGGATGAGCCTTCAAAGATTCTATGGACTACTGAAGTTACAGATTCATTACTTTTATCAGATAATACATTCTTATGGAGAAATAGGATACACTCAGCTACATGAAAATCTAAGTCTCCATTAAAAGTTTTTTAAAAACTGCCGCAAAAAAATTAGAAAGCAATGGACAGGTAACAGGGTCTTCTATCTTTGGTTAAGAAAGACTAAAAGGAACCAGATTTCCCAAAAAACAGACAAAATGTATAAAAGGAAAAAAATATACCTTTCTTTGCAAGATATGATGGTATATGCAATGCAAAGACTGGGGTGAAAAAGGGAGGCACACAGGGAACAAAATTTAAGGCAGTACTTTCAGGCAGCCCTTCTAGTAGATGTGTAGAGCGACTTTCAATAACGTAGAAATGTTCCAGTACCTCTATAACTTTGCTAAATTTGAAATGGCCAGTCTTTATTTGCAGCTGTTCTAATTAATATGTAGTGCTATTTTATTGCAGTTTTAATTTACTAATTTGATGTACTCAATTGACTAACAATGTTGAGTACCTTTTGTTATTCCCATTTACCAACTTACAGCTTCTTCATTGAAGAGTCTGCTCAAATCTTTAAGTTGGTTTGTTTTCTGATTTTTTGAGTCTTGATTTCCTTTTTTTTGCCTATTAACTGACCCATTAAACCTCAAGATATACTCCCCCACCATACACTATTTGAATAAAGGATAAAGGTAACCAAATGTGTACTGAAGTATTATTTAAAATATTGAAAACTGCAACAGTTATTTAAATAAATTATGCCTTGTAGAAAAGGAATTTCTCCACTAAAATCACATATGAACAGTATAATTATCACATGAATTATTTAAACACATTTAAATTGTAATAAAAATAATTTATAAAACAAAATAGTTACTACAAAAGAATAACTTTTGGTAGTTATTAAGCTCAGTTTCACCTACCATGTGTCCAAGATTATGCATACGATACATTTTAGCTCTTTATGTTCCATACTACTTCATTCAGACGTTGTAAAGGAAGAGCAGCCCAGTAATAACTAGTACTCTCTCCCTGCAGATGGCATTGGTAAGTACCACAGGACAATACTGCAGAAGACTCATTGACTTAGCCCACTTTCAGTGATGCATGTTCCTTAATACCTATTACTGTTCTTCATAAATAAAAGGGCAGTCATTTCTTCAGAGATTTTTGTGGGACTGACAACTGTTTTTTAGTATATATTTTGAACTATTTTTTACAGAACAATTGTAACATTTATTTTACCTTAAATTATTCACAAGACTGCTTAAAGACCAGAGAAACTTTAAAGCTGTAAAAAATAAATGAATCAATGAAAGTGTTCTCCGGATTGGGATTTGGAACTTAGAAATGGATGGGCTTTAGGGATGAACAAGTTAACAAAGCACATACTGTTTCATGGTCTTTGTCTACTTTGCATTTTAAAATCGTCTGTTAAATGTTTAATTTTTTTTTCAGCAACGGGAAAGTAAAGCTAGGTATAACTATTTAATGGTATTTTCTAACTCCCTATATTTTGTCTGAATTTTGTTCTTGTTGACCATGACTCCACTTTAACTAAAGCCCCGAGTGACTAAACATGCATGGAAGTGGTCTAGCAGCAGGCATACTAGTTAGTATATGTTATAGGTTAGCAGGATTTGGGTACTTTTTGTCTTTTCTTTTTGTCTAATAACATTTCCTTTCATACATTCTTTCTTTCTCTTTATTTTGGTACTGGGGATTGGGGGTTGAACCCAGGGGAGCTTTACCACTGAGCTACGTCCCCATCCCTTTTTATTATTTATTTTGAGACAGGATCTCACCAAGTTACTTAGGGCCTTACCAAATTTCTAAGGCTGGTTGTGAACTTGTGATCCTCCTGCCACAGCCTGCCAAGTTGCTGGGATTACAGGTGTGTACCACTAAATCCATTCCTATCTAATCACTTTTTCTAATTATTATGATATGTAGAATGTATTATCTTTCTCTCCTAAAAAAAATGAATTTTTTAACCAGTAAAAATAAAGAAGGCATTGCCTATGTATTTATCTGTTTTTAAAATGTCTCCAAGTATTAAGATGCCTTTTAGAGAGAATTAAAAATTACCTAAATGGATGCAGATAACAAAAATAAACCTAAGCAATTATGAACACTTATTTCTGTTCTCTAAAGAGAATTTTTGATACAAAAACTATTTGAATGGATTTCATGGAATGAAATTAATACCATACTTTGTCTTTGGTTCCTCTAGTTCTGAGAAGACAGCCATAAAAAAAAAAATGTGCAAAAGACTTAGTTTCTCAGATACTAAAAACAGAAGCTGCTTACAAGTTCTTGGGCTATTCCCTCCCTTCTCTCCACAAATACATACTCAATCCATCTGTATACTTTTTCACTATAAAAAAAGATTATAATAGATGGCTTCTGGTATTCCTTTAAGATCTATGCTATTAACATTTCAGTGTTTTCTAAAATACTTTTAGGTCATAGCTGGAATATGACATTGCAATGAAATAACTACATTTTTCTAGTTCAGTTTTCCTATTCTTTTTGCTAATTTAACTTTTATGTTTAAAATTTAGCTTTGACCTGATTTGGTAGGTTTAAAACTCATGACTTTAACAATATCATCCTCTTTTTTTCATCACTTTTTGAGAGTCATCATGTACAAGCACTACAGTGGGCCCTGGGAATACAAAGACATTGGTCCTTCTTGGAGCTTCAGCCTCTGGAAGTGAACAAATTAGTGTAAAGTGCTAAGTGGGATAGCAGAGGAAGGGAAAGGTGCTGAGAATACATGGGTGGCAATTCTTTGCTTAAAGAATGTTATATATATCAAAATGCTTCTAAGTTCACCTCCAAAAATAAATTCTTAAAATAACTGACAATTCTTTGATTTATATAAGCTCAGGGTTTTTATGTATTTTCTGGCCTTAAATAATTATAAAAAATAACATGATTTTCTCAGGAGGATTTTATCTCTAAATAGAAGAAAGAACAAAGGAAATGAGATATTTTGATCTACTGCCCTTTGCATTTAAAGAAAATACAAGGTTTGCTATCATTAACATCTCTGTGTACTTTGTTAGTGACTTTATAGAAAAGTACAAATAAAAAGCATCATATACTATTTCTAGTATACTATGTTAACAGTAAGATTTGGGTCAAAAATCTTTTTGCGCAAATCTTGAGCGAATCTTCCTTTGCTCAAGATTTGTTATTAATATATTGCCTTGTTATTATACAAATTCATATTACAGGATACCCAAATCCTTTGTAAATTATCACATTTTGAAGTACGACATGATTAATGTAAACAGGTAGTTTTGTAGTTTCCCAGCCGTTACCACTAAGGCAGACTTCTACTTCTCTTTCTTTAACATTTGCTCTGTGCAGGAAGTATTCAACAACTTATGCTTTTTATTGTTTTTTTAACCTGGTGTGACTTTTCCCAATTCAGATCTTATGATACTGTGTGGACAGATCCAAGTTCTACCGAATAACACTTCAATTCTAGGAGCCAGAATATATGTTTCATAGCCTGTTAGACATTTGATATTTTATTGATATAATTAATTTTATGTTTATTTATTTATGTTTTGTGTCAAAAGGGATTGAATCTAGAGCCTTGCATATACTAGGGAAGTACTCTTTCACTGAGCTATACCCCAGCCCCTCCTTGACATAATTTGCTATATCAAGTAAAATATATATGTTACTATATAACTGTTCAAAAAGCTATACAAGGACACATAGCACATTTGAGTATCATACCCAACCAAATGGGAGAGCATCTACCATCATTTGGTAAATACATTAGTAGCACATTAAAATATGATAACCTATCTATAAATCCCCTGCAGCACATACTATTCTCTTGTTGGTTTCCTATTCCATTATCAATAATCACACATTAAGCTATTAAACTCAAAGTCTGGGACATGTATATTGCTATGAAAAATAGGTAGGATTTCTCTACTGCAGCCTGGTCCATGAACTCTAATAATATCAAGGCTTCATGCCTTGCTTGATAATTTCCCTTTGATAAAATATGAGATAAATTAAATAGGTATTATTTTTTATTTTACAGGTGATAAAACAATGCAGAAATGTTAAATTATTTTCCAAGGCCTAAGAGAAAGTGACAGAATTTTGTCTAGACCCCCGGTGCTCTAACTTCTATTCCAGTCTTTCCTACCACAGTGTTGTTTACTTTGTATTGCACAATTCTTCCTTTTTGGTGCACTTTAAAAAGCACCAGTGCAAGCATAAAAAGTGGCCTGGATGAGAATTTTGGTGCTCTGGTTTATGCTCAAAGTCATCAAGTAATTTTTCATATATCCTGACTCCTTGAATGGCATAAACTTTCAAAGCAAAGTATCAAAGATATGAAGAATATTAAAATATATTCTTTTTTTCCCCCTGTGGTGCTGGGGATTGAACCCAGGGCCTTGTGCATGTGAGGCAAGCACTCTACCAACTGAGCTATATCCCCAGCCCAAAATATATTCTTTACAATATAACCAAGAAGTAGCTTTAGCATCTCTTAAAATGTGGCATCTCTATCTCTTTATCTTACCAGGCTAAAGATCAATATTTAAAACTCTGCCCTATGATTTGTTATATTTGTTATGGCATAATTTCATCCAAGTATGAGAATTAAAATTTCTGAGTTTGCTTTTGAATCATTCATTATCACTATTACAAGAAAACCAGATACTAAATTTATTTCAACTAGACATTATTGCAAAAATATTGTGAAAGCATTAAAACCATTGTACATGTTAAAGAAAATTCATATTATGAACTTTGTTGAGAATATGGTGACTTGCTCCATCCTAATTGTTACACCTCAAATTTTTAAAGAGGTGAACTATTAATAATAATACTAGATAAGCAAACTTCTTTTTAGTCTTAAGGGATTTTCCTAAATATTGAAAACAAACATTTCAGGGGCAAAGGGGTAGGAAAGATAGTGGAAAGAGAAGGACATTATGACTCTAGGTACATGTATGACTACACGAATGGTGTGACTACTTCACGTACAACCAGGAAAGTGAAAAATTCTGCTCCATTTGTGTACAATGAGCTTTCTATATTGTCATGTATAACCGATTAGAACTAATAAAAAAACAGAAAATAAACATTTCATTATATTAATATTTAGCTGTCTGCCTCCACCTCCTTTTTTTGGTCCTAGGGACTAAGCCCAGGGCCTCCTGTTTGCTAAACAAGCACTCTACCAGTAAATTACACCCTAGCCCTTTAGCTACCGTCTTAATTTAAGTTACTCATGTTGGAGGAAAGCAAACTAAGTAGTTTTGACAGACAGCTTAATGCAATAAGAGCATGGGCTTTGGAGTCTGACAGCTTGGAATGAAACAGTAGCTGCACTACCAACTGTGTGACTGTAGGCAAATTACTTAATTTTTCCTGTTTCAGTTTCATTATGTGCAAAAAGAAGACAATAATGGTACCTACCTCAAAGCATTTTAGGAGGCTGTATGAAAAAATGCTCATGAGAGTGGTGGACCCATAGTAAATGCTTGATAAATTTTAGCTATTACTACCACTATTATTATAAGCTTTGAACTTACTGATAATAACTTCATTCTGTATTTTTATAAAATTTAATGAAAATGACATTCTACAAGATTTGAAATTCTTAATGCAAATATTTATTGCACATTAGTAATATGCCAGGTACTATGTTAAATATATGGTGTTATAAATGCCATAGGCAATGAGCAAGTATTTAAAAAAGTTTATAGGAATGTAATATTACTTGACCTCTGGAAAAGAATGCCAGAGTATGAACAATATAGCTACAACAATGGCAAGGCACGTGACCACTGATGATATGAATTCTATTAATAAAGTCATGTCAGTAGCAGAAAGAATTGCCTTTTAGTTTAACTAAAGTTCTTCCAGAGGTTTAACCAACTACTTAAAAAGCACAAAGGATTGGAAAAGAACATGGTCATCTGAGTTTGATTTCTGGGTTTCATAGCTCTGCTTAACTGGGTACACAATAGATGCTCAATTAAGATTTACCTTGCCCAAGACACTACAACTAAAAAGCATTCAAATTAATACTGCTTTGGAAGAGACACTGCCACCTAGTGAAAAATTAGGCTCATTACCTAGGAATTTCAAATAATGCTAAGAAATTTCTCAAATTAAGATTTGACCCTATTTAAAACAGTACGTGAACATTCATATATGTCAGTATTCAGGTATAGTACAGGTAATTAAAAAATGAACAAATATTTGCTTCTTACAAAGTATAAAAAGTACCAATAAAAAATACAGTCCACAGAGAAGGACAAGGAAAATGGTATTGCATAAAGTTTGTTTACTATATACTCGAGATAGTATTTCAGGAAATGTGCCAATAAGGCAGTTTAGTGTATCAAACAAGAATATAGATCTCAAGACAAGATTGTGTTGATTTAGGCCCTGGCTCCTGTGCAATGGGGCTGATAATGGGATCTAGATGATAAAATTACTGTAAAAATTTAAACAGATGTAATTGCTTAAACAGTACCAAGACATAAAAAGTGCTATGGAGGTACAATATTCTTAATTGTAGAATGGCATCCTAGAGATTCAAGTAGACAAATATTGATAATAAAAAAACATTAATTGCTGAAGTCCAATTCATAAATTAATTCAATAGAAGCCGTTTCTCTGACTAGTACTTTTTTATTATGGGAATCCTAAAAGCACATTATTTGTGGTACTCTGTGACTAAATTTTGTATTACTAGATGATTAACTCTTTCAACATCAGGCAAATAAAACAGCCTTCTGAAAGTAAAAATCATATTTCTTACCAAAAAAAGCAAAAAGTCAGTAGAATGAAAGACTCAAAAGACCACAGCTTGAACATATGCTTAACAGGGAAAGATGCTTGCTGACTCTTCACAGATTTTGCTAGAACTGAAAGATGGATGATACATTTAGCTACTACTGTGGTCTCATTTGTAGCTCCTTTAACTTACAAAAAGATCAGCTTGCTCCTTTTCTTTTGAAGATTATCAGAAACTCTGATAAATAATATTTAAAAATCACTAAACTGTTCTATATCTACAATACCATTAAAATTTATGTAACTTATTTTTAGACATATTTTGGGCAAAATAAGAAATAAAAGACAAAACTATAATAGGTCAATTAAACATAATTTTCAATAAAAAATTTAAAAATTTGAACTGATGATTCTGTTTATATTTAATAAATAAAACATTTCAGAGTCTGAAACAATGTTTCATTTCTTATAGATCTATACCATTCAGAAGAACTGTGCTAAATCTTGGATGGTCTGAGGTTACTTAACTTCTTCTTAAGCTTCCTCTTTTTAAAAATAGGCAGTGAAGAGTTGGGAAAATGTGTTAAAATTTTGTGAGTTTTAATCTGTAAAGGTGTGTTAATGTGTCAAGCACTGTTCTAAATATACTGTACAAAATAATTGTAATTTCAAGTGTTATTATTTAAACATCTTAATTTCTAAAAGGCCTATGGAAATCCTTTCTCTTCCATAGTAAGACAATGTGGGTAGAATGTGTCTTTAAAAGAACTTTATGCATTTATTTTGTAATACAATTGACGTGGAATGGCATATATTTTAATAAACAAAAAGAAAGGCTGACCAACAAAAAAGGAGAGTCAGAAAAAAACTTTTTAAATTCCATTCCATATGGAGATGCTTATCAATATATTAAAGTGTAAGCTCCCTTAACATCAAGTGGATGGGCCTGATAACAATTCATTTTATCTTCTATTTGTTTTAATACAGTGCTTATCAGTTTATAAAACACTTTTACAGTCACATCTCATTAGGTAGGGCGGCTATGCTATTAATGCTAGTAGTAACTTTTAATAGATAAGGGAATGGAAGTCCAGAAAGGCAAGAAGTTTATGTAACATCACTGAAGAACAGAATAGCAGCCCAAGCCTCATGTACAACATTTTGCTCTTTTCACTGTGTTTCTAGAATGGACTTCCTAAGCAAAATACCTGTTCTCTAAAAAGCAAGCTGGCAAACCTAACTATCCTGGGCTAATCCTTCTGTTAATGACCAAAAATAAACTGCCTGAAGAAAAAAGAGTATATATTTAACTTGCATTTGTACTGAAAATTTCAAAAGCCTACAGAGCAAATTAGAAATTGAATGAAGACTGTTGTGAAATCTCTTGAGTCTGAGGAAATAACTGTGCTGCCTATTTCCTATATAACAGTTCCAGTTATAAAGTACTTAGGTATAACTCTCTGTAACTGTGAAGATTTAGAATAAGTAAAAAGGAAAAAAAGCTACTTCAGGATATATGTTGGAATTAGACGTCAGATTTGGACATGGGATAATTTTGAGAAATCCATTGTTTATTCCTATGATCGGGCAGTGTTTAGTTTTTGCTAACATGTTAGTAAAGGTAAATGGTACTGTGTTGCTTGACAATTCTGTCATTAGTAATGGAGTGTTTTGTAAATTTGAATATGAGTTGTAGAATTTCTTTCTTTTTGTCAAGTTTTTCAAAATAAGAATCTTTATTTTTTGTATTATTTTTGAAGATAATTCACTGGGAAAGGCATCATATAATCTATACTATGATCAAAAACTTCAGGTGAATAATTTGTCTGATAACTTGCACTTATCACAGAGTTAATCAATTCAACATGTATTAACATAATAAACTTAATTTCTCATTTAATTACTCTGCCCAAATAGTTCTATATTAATGTTGTTACCTATATACATATTTGTATACTTATGTTTATGTAATTATACATGTATATAAGCAATAATAGCTTATCAAAAATGATACATACAACATTCTAAATAAATCAAAGACTTTAAAACTTTTTTGTACAAGAATGCATGAAGAAAATAAAATTGTAATTTTGAGAGTTTTAATATAATGTAAATAGTGAGACCCTAATTTCAGAATAGAAATTAAAAGACATATATAAAATATAACATAAACAATTCTTAGAATGCCATTCTATTCTTGAAAAATGTACCTAAACTTTTAATTTCCCTATTTTCAAAATGACAGAATTGTGTAATTTTAGAGGTGAAACAGACATTTGAATTTAATTCCAGATTTTGTTTTCACTAATATTTAACTTTTGTCACATTTTTTATGTTAAAAACTCTCAACCACAATTTATTATGTGATTTAATAAAAAACAAAAACAGAACAAGAAATTCAATATTCAACTAAAAACATGAAAGATTCATATTTCCTACAAGCTATTTATCTCTTAAGTTATCATGTTCCCCAATAATTTTTAGGTGAATTTTGCTTATTTATATTGACTTACAAAGAAAGTAACAGCTACCATTCTGTGATTCCAACAGAGCACAACCATTATAAATACTTTTGCCAACATTTAACTTCCATATTAGTCATGCTCAAAGAAAACACAATAAAATGGTGTAATATCATAATAATACAATCTATTTAGTCTTTTTAACTTTTACAGTATATTCATGAGGGTTTGTTAATTCAAAGGATAAACAGATTTCACGGAGCTCATGATTCCTGTTCCAGTCTAAATGTAAAGATTAGTCTACATATATTCTTAACTTAGCAAGCAGTGGGTGATTTGGACTTACCATGGAAATCATAAATGTAAAGAAGAATGGGCTCATTCTGCCCAAATGCACAAAACGCAACCATATTTTCAAATGGATGGTAAGAAATGTCTCGAATGGGTGACTTGAATGGCAGATCAGAATACATTGCTACTTGTTCTCCTAAATAAAATAAAAAAAGGAGATTCAATAATTTGTACTGTATAAGGTATTTCTTACTGAAAGACTATTCTGCAACTTATTAAAAACACTTATAGTAACAATGAAGCTCACATATTTCAGTGTATTTGAGTACACTGTATTAAATAACTATCTTTATTTTGCATTCTGTTGGTCCTCCTCTTTCCACACTCCACCCAACCTCTTCAATGAGTTTTTCAAGGCACAAAATAAATAAGGAAGATTAGAGGTACATGATTCTGAGGTCTATCAGGGCTGAGCAAATGACAATTAACACAGAATTCTGGGCAAAACTAGGGGAGGAATTACAAAATCTAAAACTAAAGAAATTCTCTATTTTGAGGAGGATTTCTGAGGTATTAATTTTTTTCTATTTTGTTTTTCCCCCGTAGGCTGTTTGA
The DNA here is from genome assembly GCA_004024805.1 of Geosciurus inauris. Lineage (NCBI taxonomy): Eukaryota > Metazoa > Chordata > Mammalia > Rodentia > Sciuridae > Geosciurus > Geosciurus inauris. The sequence goes on from PVHX01002442.1 coordinate 99,694, forward strand.
GATATCTATTTGAGAGACCTATTATTATGGCTAAAAGTGCTTAAAGCAGAAGTGAAGAGACCCAGGAAAATCAGCCAGAAGTAAAAAAACAAAGGATCTAGATCCATTTATTAAAGAAGATCAATTGATGCTTCTGAATTGATGCTAAAACATGGTATAGGACAAAAAATTCCACAAGTGTGCTGCCTAGTCAAAATGCCTAAAGGAAAGAACAAAACAATAAATGAAATGAAATAAAATAAAATACAGTTCATTAAAGAAATTTTAAAATTCTCTCAATTTCTAGTTAAAAAAATGCTCAAGTAGTTTTATCTTTTAGAAAGTAAAGATAAGGCTAAACTTTTCAAGGTAATAGTTTATTGAAAAAAATTTAATAATAATTTAGGTAAATTGCTAATTTAGTTTCAAACATCAAAAATTTTCACAGGAATGTTTCTGTTACTCTAAATAAAATAGAAGTGTTTAATCATCTGTCTATCTAGTTACAATTCAGCTTACATAATTTTGTATTTTGCATTATTGTTATTAAATGTCTAAGAGGAATGTTACCTCATAGACAAGAAAAAATAAACCTTAAATTGTAAAGTGAAATTCAATCTAAAAAACAATTAAAAACCTGAAATCAGAATTTTCTCAAAAATTATTGCATAAAACGGTAGTATTTTTATAAAGTGTTCAGGCCCCAACTAATACCTCCCCCCTTAAAAAAAGATTTCTGAAGATCAATAAATACCTGTTTCAGGGTTCCAAACATATACTATGCCATCTTCACTTCCAGCAAAGAGAAAAGTCCCACATGGTGTTAAAGTACTGTGAAGCTTTTCCCGGTAATTTGCTGCACCTACAAATTTCCTTGCTGCTAATCTATAGATAAAAAAAAAAAAATTTTAACAAATATAATTATTTAAAAGATTACTGGCAGAAAAACTTTCCTTTTAAATACTTAATTTGCATCCATCAAATTATTTTTGAGATTCTATCATATGATAGACATTCTTTGATGGATGCAGAATAAAGAAGAGCTGATCTCAGTTCCCAGGAAGGTTAGAATTTAGCAGGAGAGAGAAGAAGTGTATCAATGTAAAATAGAAGGTGGACACAGAATGTATCCACAAAAGAGGAGGAGAAAGTGCTCTGCAGCTATGGATAAAAGAAATTAAAACTAGCTATTGAGAGAAAGACTACTTTATGGAAGTAGCATTTGAGTTGGTTACTAAACAAAATGGATAGAATTTTTATATTCTTATATTATCTTTCTTCTAAAGGAAAGATAAAAGCAAATGAGGAATACTTGGTCCCTGAAGAAATAGTAGATAAAATATATTATCAAATCATCATTAAATACATTAAAACTTTCAGACTTTTTCACACACAAATAACAGTTACATTGTTTCAGCATCTACATGTGTCTGACTGGATGTTAGAAACACTAATCTGTTTTTACTAAACAATAAATAATGAATAGTTGAGTACCATGTCAGAAAAAAGAGACTATGTATTATTATTTTAATGGGTATTTATCATTGCCTAAATGTAGCTTAAGAAATTTTCTATTGTTGTATAACATTTGTTTCCTATTTTCCTCTATCATGAACATGATGTCAATAAGCAATCTTGTGTGCGTATTTATATTGTTCTACAATTGTTTTCTTAACATGAATTCCCAGAACTTTAGTAACTGGCTCAAACTTTTCTAGAGTCCTTTCTATGTGCTTTACTGTTGTATGTACATGTTCTAACTACTTTATTCCTCCATGAAACCTTTAGTAATCTGAGAAATGACAAAAGACAGGCACAGCAAGGTTAACTGGCTAGAAAGGGTAGAGAAGTATTTGACTCTAAGCAGTGCACCTCTAGAGCCCAGGCATGATCTTATATTGTTTAAAAACGAACTACCAAACTCTTTAGCCTGGCCTTTCAATCTATTTCTAATTACTATTTCCTAAAAATTTCCTCCCAGTATTCCTTGTCAAGAAACCTTAACTTATATGGACTACCTCCTCTGCCTAACACACATAACCCCACTTCTGAACTTGATTTCATGTTTTCCATCCTACTGAAAAACTTCTGTGTTATCTAAATTCTGTCCATCCTTCAAGATTCAGCTCACATCTCCTTTCAATGGAGCCTTTAACAGAAGACTATATCATAGTTATCAGCTTTATTGTTGTCATGAAAAATATAGTCTTTTAATTATATATTTATATTCATTAAATATATATGTGTGAATATATATGTACATTTACACGTGTATAGTTTGTGTGTGTGTGTGTGTGTATATATATATATATATATATATCTTGAGTGCTTGCTATCTGGCAGGCATGACATGAAAAAAGAATAAGCAAATTCCAATCTGTGAAAGTCTCATAGTTTAGTCTGACTGAATATTTTTATTTTATTTTGGAGGTATGCAACTAGATTATTAACTCTTCATTGACTAATCCTGTTATCACTGTCCCAAATCCAGGCCAGGATCTTGAACTAGTCTATGTAGATAGTGAAGGTTAATGGTCAGCACTAAAAAGATACTTGCAGAATCAAATTAATATATTAATATAACCAATTAAAATCAAATTAAGAGCATCATGTTTTTCTAAATACAATGAGAAATCTAATAAATAGCTTTCTGTTTTACAGAAACCTAACATGGAGACAAAAGCATACTAGAAGTCCAGGTGTTTTCCCAGAACCCACTCTGCTTTTTCTATTTAAAAAATTTCCCTTCATTTTTCTTTATTTGGAAAAGCAAAGAAGCGTACAGTGGTGGTGCACACATAATCCAAGGGACTTGAAAGGCTAAAGCAGGAGGATTGCAAGTTCAAGTTTAGCCTCAACAACTCAGTGCAACTCTGTCTCAAAATTTAAAAGGGGTAGGATATAACTCAGTGGTAAAGTGTCCCTAGGCTCAAACCTATTACCCCCAACTTCCTGCTGCACACACAAGAAATAAATGAAACGAACAACAATAAAAAACAAATATTAACCAAAAGTCATCTCCTTCAGTGATATACCAATATTATGCTATAACAGTATCACAGAGATAAAAGATACTCTCTCATTGTTGAAGGTAGAAGTTTCTGTTTTTAATTGTGAAAATAAAAAGCAATGAACTACATTTTAGCCTCAGAGCTGTTCACATTTGGGGCTGGATAATTCTGTATTGTGTACCAGGGGCAGTTTCTTATGAGCCATAGGATGCTTAGCAACATCTCTGATCTTTACTCATTAGATGCTATAAGTAATATCAAATATGTCTCTGATGTAAAGATAGCCTCTTTAACAAATGGTGCTGGAAAAACTGGAATTCCATATGTAATAAAATGAAATTAGATCCCTATCTCTCACCTTGCACAAAACTCAACTCAAAGTAGATAAAGGGCCTATGCATTAGACCAAAGACTCTCTCTGTGCATAACTAGAAGGAAAAATAGGCCCAAATCTCCACCATTCAGTTTAGCAACCAAATTCCTCAACAAGACTCCTAAAGTGCAAGAAGTTAAATTAATACATGGGATTGTATCAAACTAAAAACCTTCTTCACAGCAAAGGAAACAATCAAAAACATAAACAGAGAGTCTACAGAATTGGAGAATGTCTTTGCCACCTGCAACTCAGAGCATTAATCTCCAGGACATATAAAGAAATAAAGAACTCAAAAAACTTAACACCAAAAAAACAAATAACCCAATCAATAAATGGGCAAAAGAACTGAACAGACACTGCACAGAAGAAATACGAATCATCAATAAATATATGAAAAAATGTTCAATATCACTAGCAATTAGAGAAATGCAAATTAAAATTACACTGAGATTTTATCTTGCTCTGGTCAGAATGGCAACAATCAAGAATACAAGTAACAATAAATGTTGGTGAGGATGAAAAAAGGTTCACTCATGCATTACTGGTGGGACTGAAAATTGGTGCAACCATTATAGAAAATAGTGTGGAGATTCCTCAGAAGACTTGTAATGGAACCACCATTTGATCCAGTTATCCCACTCCTCAGCATATATCCAAAGGACTTAAAATCAGCATACTATAGTGATGTGGCCATATCAATGCTCATAGCAGCTCAATTCACAATAGCTAAGCTATGAACCAACCCAGGTGCCCTTAACAGATGAAGGGATGAAGAAAATGTGGTACATATACACAATGGACTCAGCCATAAAGGAGAATGGATGCCAATAAATGGATGGAAATGGAGACTATCATGCTAAGTGAAATAAGCTAATCCCAAAAAACCAAAGGCTGAATGTTCTCTCATACACGTGGATGCTGACTTACAATAGGTGGTGGGGGAGGGAGGAGTAGAAGTTCACTAGATTGGACAGAGGAGAATGGGGGGAAAGAAGGGAGGGAGGATGGGAATGGGAAAGAGTAGAATGAATTGGACATAATTTTCCTATGTTCATATATGAATACATGACCAGTGTAACTCCACATCATGTACAACCACAAGAATGGGAGGTTATACTCCTTGTATATGTGATACGTCAAAATATATTCTACTGTTATGTATAACTAAAAAGAATAAATTTTAAAAAAAGAAAAAAAATGTCTCCAGATACTGTCAGATATCCCCAGGGGCAAAACTGCCTAGTTAAGAACCACTGCTGCATTTTATAAACATAAATTAACTCATTAATTATCTTATGAGTACTTATCTTGTGGATACTAAAATATACTTACATTCGGAGATCCATAATTCTCAAAGTGCTGTCTTTGGTATGGATTAATAAACGTTTTCCATTGGGATGAACTTCCAAATAACTTATTGGAATCCCCTTAAATTCAGTTTCCTTGATTTCCTAAAATAAATTTTTAAAATCATAAAATATGAATCTTGAAAAGTAGAAAATTAATTTTAAAATGTCATTCACAATTCCACTATCTAGAATACTGTACAACTGTTAGCAAAAAGACTCCCAGCTACTGCAGTTTAGGACTGAAAATGAAGCTGACAAATCCTATTTTTGTAATATTCAATGCTGCATTTAATTAGTATGTGTTTTTTATTATTATTCATTTTTAGTCCCAAACAAAAAGCACAGCCATCATATACATCTTGTAACACTGCATTTTTGGTTTAACATCACATAAGAAAGCTTCCAATTTTTATAAATTCAAACCTAAGTGCAGAATTAACTTTTCAGTTTCCAGTCCAGTCTCATACTTTTCATATACTTCTACTTGTCTTAGAAAATCATGTAATAGACTTCTCATTCTGAAATCACTTAATTTAGATTATAACTTTAGGTAGGGTTTTGGGAGTCTGGGGATAGTTATTTGATGCAGCAAAAGAAGATAATGATGTAAAGAAAGACAAACAGTGAAGGAGAACCTGCCTGCACCAGCCTTGCCCAAGAAGAATCATCATTATGTTACAATGTATGTTAAATTCAACTCATAATGGATAGAAGATCTAAATGTAATGCCAGAAACTACAAAATTCATAGAAGAGAACATAGGGGAAAGGCTTCTGAATATTGGTCTTGGGAATGAGTTTGGGGTATTACATTCAAAGCTCAGGCCACAAAAGCAAAAATAAATAGAACTAAACAGGCTTTGCACCACAAAGTAAACAATCAACAAAATGATATGGCAGCCTACAGATTAGGAAAAAAATTATGTGTAAATCATGTATCTGATAAGAGGCTAATACCCAAAATTTATAAAGAACTCTTACAACTCAGTAGTGGAGAAACAAATAATCTGAGTAAAAAGTGGGCAGAAGATCTAAATAGAAAGTCTAAAAATATCCAACAGAAATATGAAATGATGCTCAACATTATTAATCATCAGGGAAATGCAAATTAAAACCATTATAAGATGCACTTCATACCTGCCAGAATGGTTATTAAAAAGTCAAGAGATAGGTATGGATGTGGAGAAAAGAGAACCCTTCTATACTGCTGTAGGAAAAATAGAACCAATGTGGAAAACAGTATGGTAATTTCCATATGACCCAGCAGTCCCTCTTCTGGACACATAAGGGAAATAAAATCATGACCTTGTAAAGATGGGTGAACTCCCATGTTCACACCAGAAACTATAAAATTCATAGAAGAGAACACAGAGGAAAAGTTTCTGAATATTAGTCTTGGTAATGAGTTTTTGGGTATCACATCCAAAGCTCAGGCCACAAAGGCAAAAATAAATAAATGGGTATTATTCACAATAGCCAACAAATGGACATATTCTGTGTCCAGCCATGTATAAATGGATAAACTGTGATATACACCCACAAACATGCACATGAAGGATAGTGGTGGGGCTATTATCTATCCCTAAGAAAGATCCCTGAAAGCAACAAAATTGCTTTCAGGCCACCTTAAAAATACTCTTTCCCTCAAAAGAAGGAGCTTCTTCATTTGTTTCTAAGAAAGACTAAGTTCTTTCCATTTCCCACAATGTGGATAAGCCTGGAGGATACTATGCTAAGTGAAATAAGTCTGACACAGAAAGAAAAATATTGCAAAAATTTTTTGCATGATCTCACTTATGTGTACAATGTCAAAAAATGAAAAATTCAAATAGGTTATTAGAGGCTGCAGGGGTAGAAGAAATGGGAAGATGTTGGTTAGAGAATACATCATAGGATGAACATGAGAGAGCTAATGTATAACATGAGAACTACAGGTAGTAAAATGTACTGAATGGAAGATTCATGCTAAATGTGTAGACTTTAGTTGGTCATCACAAAAATAACAACAAAGAGAAACTACTTCACATGATGGATGTGTTCATTTGTTTCACTATAGTAACCTTTTTACTGTATGCATATATTCTCCTAATATATATACCTTAAATATACACAATACAATTAATTTTTTACATCAAAAGAATATTATCAAAGGCTCTTCTTTTTTAGATTAGCAGGCAAAAGGAAAAAAATCGCAAATGGAAAATTACTTAGGCTAAAGTCCAAGGAAATCAAAGTTGAGTCTCTTAACCTGCAGGCAGAACTCTGAATTAGCCACCTTCTGCCTTTAAGGTCCCTTATTGTTTTTTGCTCCCTTCACTTAGAGGTCTCTGGACTTCTTCAGCAGGGGGTTGGCAATGGTCATGATGGGCTACAATGAGCTACAGTTCTAGTATTAGCCGCTGAGCTCCTGCTACCACTGTTTGTCACTAAGACCTGCAGCCAGCTATTTTTTTAGATCATAGACAACAGTGAAATACTCATACCACAGATGGGGATTTCGGTGAGCTAAACTACATCAAATTTGAGGTGAGGAAGCATTGGTGGGGATTTGAGCAACTGGAACAGACTGCAAAAGTATCAAATAAAAAAATAAAACTGGAGAACAAGTGTTAGGTACAAATTTGAGAAAGTTGCTACCAGATTTAATGCCTGTAATGTCTTGTGATTTACTCCATACTTTTCTGTGATTACATTCATGTTCAAACTAAAAAAGCCCTTGCTTTGAAGAGTGTTATGACTGACTAAGAGTATGTGCAATAGTATATGAGTGCTTCATCCCTAAGGGACAGATGATTACAACTCAGTATTCCCCACATGCTGAAGAACTACAGCCAAGGATATAATCACTGTCTCTCCAGTGTGTCATATGGTATTTGCTACTAAAAAGACATTCTAGCTCATTTCCTCACTTCTTTAGTTTCAAGTGCTTTAAGTAATGATCAACCTGTAGATTTAAGGCAAATAGTACTACATTAAGGTAAAGAAACACATGATTTTTATAACAAATAATAAATTCTGCATTGTAGATGCAAGTAATTAAAAATGGTACCTTTCAAACCTTGCCACTCTCTCAGGTATGTAATTAGTTCTTTTCAAAATGTGTGAAATTAAGCTACATGATGAATCTTAGACATTATTCATTATTTTAACCGATCAGATAAGGATGACTAAAAATAGAATAGAGTTTTTTTAAACAGATCTAATAGACTTGATAGATTTAACTAAAATTCATGGGAAATTCTTTTTCTCTTGGGGTCTTTTTTCAAAAGAGGACTGCTATTGTCACAACCTATTATGAAAAAGTGAAGAACAAAGGTGTAATATGTTGGGCAGAAACTATATCAATTTATATGAAACAAACTCAAGTTTAATGATTCATTTATATTTTTAACTAAAAAACTAAAAATATACATCAACAAAATTGCTTTCAGGCCACCTTAAAAATACTCTTTCCCTCAAAAGAAGGAGCTTCTTCATTTGTTTCTAGCAAGTTAGCATACTTCAAATGAAAGAATTATTGTGTTTAAATGACCCATTCCCATTATAGTTACAAAACTCTGACAGAAAGCATTGTTGACAAGGCACTGATCATATTGTTTTTAGAGAGATGCCACAGGACCAAGAAAAAAGGATATGAATTACAGAAAATATAAGTTGTTACATACCTCATGTTAACATAAACTTCAGCTAATAAAATATTGAAAAATAGAACACAAAAGATTGAAAGTGGGCTAGATACAATTCAGTAGTAGAGTGCTTGCTTGGCATGCAAGAGATCCTGCGGTTCAATCCTCAGCACCACACATGCACACACACACACGCACACACACACAAACACACACACACAAAGTCTTGGCCAAAATGGAAATATTCACTAGGTTGTCATCAAGTAGTCATCAGGAAGACGTGACAGTTAATGATAACTGACTTGTTAGGGACTGAGAAAAAGTTGCTAATGTTTTGAAAAGATAGAATGTCTTTATGTCCTATCTTAAGGTCATGTGATTGAATATTTCCCCCAACTTCTTTAATTACATTCCAAATTACAAAATATGATTTTATACCTTATCTATAGTCCAGTGGCGCACTGAATGTTGCAAATCATTAACTTTGACGTAAGTATTCCAAACAACAATCACTCCTGTGCAGTCTCCTGAATACATGTGATGACCTATTTAAAAAAAAAAATCTCAGCTATAAATATCTCAAGAGTTAAAAACAAATAATATGAAGTCTAGGGAGAGGAAACCATAACCTAGTGAAACAGTCAAAGAACTAGAGTGCTATTATAAGGCATTTTAGTTCTAAAAAGCCATAAAGCAAAATAACTCCCAGTCTAATCCCAACTATCTTTAAGTAAATTTTTCATTCTTTTAAATTATTTGTGAGTATTTATTTCCCTTTCTTACTTGCCTGAATTTTAACACAATAAATGAGCATTTCAGTGTATGGGTATACAGCTCATATTCTAAAGCCAAATTAATTGAATTATTAAACCTGCACCTCTACTCCTGATCTTTGTTAACCTATATAATCTGCTTTATAGGCTTAGAAAAATATTTATTTTCTAATACATATCATTAGCATAATGCCTGAAACCCACTGAAAACTCAATAAATGAACAGAGAATGAATAAAATAATAAATAACAAGTGTTAACAGTTTAACATCAGTTCTTTAGAGTTAAGCCATCTCAAAGTTGAATAGGATCTTAAGCATCAAGTTCAACTTCATAGTCACTCAGGAATCTCTTAGACACCATTACTAACAGATGAATGTTTGCTAATTATGAATTTATTATTTTACAAAATAGCTTATTCAACTGGTGAACTGCTCCATGTGTTAGAATGCTCTTTTTAATTCCGAGCAAATAAAAATCTGCCTTCTGCAGCTTTGGCTCAAACTCTACATATTAGAGAGACATTTTTCACATTTGCATATCTTATGGCTAAATATTTTTTAAAAATTATCTGTTTTATAATATGAGCTACTTCTGACAGATTTCAGACACCTTTCTTCTCAGGGTCTTTCATGAATATGTTCCAAATTTACTGACATCCTTATAGTTGAATATTATCATTACTGTATAGTTGTATATTATCATTTTGATCTGAATCCCATTTTAATTCATTAAAGCTACAGTTTACATATCTAGTATCTGAATGTAAAAAGTGACTAATCAATAGACATAATAAATTTCAGTTAATAAAAATAACCTATATTTTACATCTTTAAAATATTCTCTACATTTTTTATATATTAGGAGAAACCTTTAAATGATTGTAAATTTTCCTTTAATAAATGTGTGTACTTAATATAATTTGGATATGCCACAAAAACTCAAGTATTGAAAGCTTGGTCCCCAGTGCAGCCATGTTCAGAGGTAGGAATTTCGGGAAGTGATTGGATCATGAAAGGCTTGGACTTCATCAGTGGATTAACCCACTGATAACTAAATGGACCACTGGGAGGTGGTAGAAACTGTACGCAGTGGGACAGTTGGAGGTAGTAGGTTACTGGGAGGTATGCCCTGGAAAAGTATTACTTGTTCTCAGTCTCTTCCTCTCTGTGCTTCCCCACTACCCTATAGTGAACAGCTGTGTCCTACTGTGATATTGTGCCTCACCTCAGGTCGAAAGCAATGAAGCCAGCCAACCAGGGACTAAAACCTCTGAAATTGTGAGCCAAAATAAATCTTTGTTTTTCTAAATTAATTTTCTGGGTTATCTGTCACAGTGACGGAAAGCTGAGAAACACTGTGCTATTTAAATAATACTGTTGATACGTTTAACATATATATTTACATTCTTTTGAGATTCCCTCCACATCTCTCTAATATTGGATACTTTAACTTAAAAGGTCCTTAAAAATAACTTACTAAGAAAAATAATCACCAATCCAAGTAAATACATTAAGAAAATCTGATACATGACTGATTGTTAAGAGTAAATATCAAATGAATCTGTTAAGAAATTTAATAATTTTAAAGATATAACCAAAACTTCTTCAGTGTCAAACTTACATGTAACCTGGACCTAAATATGCACAAATAATAATTATCAATACATGAAATCCCTCTTAAACTTAAATAAGCTTATTAGTAAAATGAAAATTAATTAAAACCAATTCTTCATTCAAATAGTCATCATTGTGAACATATTCTCTGACATACCTTCAGCATCAAAACAGAGAGAGTTGATAAAACTCTTGTGAGCATCAAATTGTCGAACCAATATGGCAGAATCTTCTCTCATATCAATTTTCCATATCCGTATCATAGAATCATAGCATCCTGTCACCACCAGCTCTCTTACAGCTGGATGAAATTTAGCCGTGTAAACAAAAGAAGGATGTGGTAAAACTCTGAAAGTATTTGTACTGTTTATTTCATTTTTCCATATCCTGTAAAAGGAGAAAAAGTTAGATATTGCTTTTGAAAGGCAGAGATTTAACAGTTTATCTAAAAGCCAATAGACAATGGGCCTTAAATAAGTAACTGACAACCATCAAGGTAAGGCAACATTTACAACAATAAAAAATATGACCATGTATTTGATGGATGAAAATTTTCACACTTTGCCATTTTTTATTCTCAAGCATAATATATCTATTAATTATAACCTAGAGGATAAAATTAAAAACTATATTTGTATTTGGACATATCTCTGAATTTTTAAAATCTACCTATTTTTGATATTGTTTAAATACACATTGAATAGTTGGTAAAATAATGCTTTTAGTACAATGTATTTTTAAAAATATGGGAAGAAACTTAAATGGAAATGCTTACTAGTGCTGGTTTAGAGAACAGGATTGACTATTGATGTTTACATCTCTAATTTCAGGAAAAATTGATTATTTAGATAATAAACATGAAGATCCCAAAGACTTAAAAGCTGTGTGAAATTACTCTGAATTCTTGAGCAAAATAAGATTAAAATAATATCAAATATTCCAATAGGCTATGCTATATTGGGCACACACTCTGTGTTCAATGCTCTAGGTATTTCTTCCTCTAAATAATAGCTAATTTTATTACAAAATTTAAGATTATTATTGTCTTGATCAAAGAGTGAACCAAAGGGTTAAACTGTTTTGTTAGGTATTTTACATTTCTAGTAATGTGTAAAAACAGGCAAAATCTAGGCAAAAGGTGCTATATGATTGTGGAATAGTGGATTTTTAAAACATGTTTGGTTAAGTTACTAGAATTAGAAGATTTAAAAAAAATCAAGATGGCAATTATCAAGAATACAAACAACAATAAGTGTTGGTGAGATTGTGGGGGAAAAGACACACTCATACATTGCTGGTGGGACTGTAAATTGGTACAACCAATCTGGAAAGCAGTATGGAGATTCCTTAGAAAACTTGGAATGGAACCACCATTTGACCCAGCTATCCCACTCCTTGGTCTATACCCAGAAGACTTAAAAACAGCATACTACGGTGACGCAGCCACTTCAATGTTTATAGCAGCTCAATTCACAATAGCTAGACTGTGGAACCAACCTAGATGCCCTTCGACAGATGAATGGATAAAGAAACTGTGGTATATATACACAATGGAATATTACTCAGCAATAAAGAGAACAAAATTATAGCATTTGCAGGTAAATGGATGGAGTTGGAGAATATCATGCTAAGTGAAATAAGCCAAACTCAGAAACCCAAATGCCGAATGTTCTCTTTGATAAGTAGATGCTGATCCATAATGTGGGGGAGGACACAAGAAGAAAGGAGGAACGCTGGACACAGGGGTGGGAATAGGGAGGGGGCAGGGGGACAGTAAAGATGGTGGAATATGATGGACACCATAGCCCTAGATATATGTATGACTGCATATATGTTGTGATTCTACATCACATACAACAGAGAAATGAAAAATATATATTTTATATTAAAACAAAAAATCAAGAGGATTTACAGTTCATGTTTTAAATTACTACCTAAGAATTAAAACAAATTAAGTCCTTTATAAAATCGTAAATAAAAAAACAGTTGACTAAAAATAACATTCTATAAATTTTCTCTGCAGCTGCATAAAATATAGGATATGCTCTTCAATTACTAAGAATCCAAACTAATGATTAAAGAACATGTTTTCAAATGAAAATAAAGTAAATCTGTCACTACATCAACATTTTTACCACAGTAAAAATTTCAACAAACATATTCTACATGAAATAGGATGCTTTCTTTAAAACAGCTTGATACAATTAGAGTAGATATAATATTATTTAAAAAATGAAGTTTTTGTGTAAAACCTGACCAGTTATTACCGGTGGTTTTTGTAAAATACAAGATCCAAAGAAATATATTGATGGGTTTGGAGGAAATCAGGACACTCATAGAGAATAAGGAAACACAAATCTATAAAGACTGGATGAGCACATACACAAAAATTATTAGATTGGGAACCAAAAAAAACCACCAAAGTTAAAACAGTATTGTAAGGTGGGCCATCTGGGCCTACTGCACAACCATTACTCATGGAAATGTCTTTCTGATTGTATTAGGAACACACACACACACACACACACACACACACAAATTATTTTACAAATAGCTAGCTAAAGAAGAGGATTTAGATTAAAGCCATTTGGCAGAAAGCTAGTTAGTGAGAAACTGTTACTTAGGAGATATTAGTAATAACATGGAACAGTGATTCCCAGGAAAAAAGAAGACGACATGGGTAGAAATCACATTTGCCCCTTCTGAACACTAGCAATCCTAATTTTCTTCCTTTTAACTTTAGCTTATTCCTTGCAAATATTCTTTATTTCTTTCAAAAATCTCCTTGTCCTTGCTTCTCTTTTCATTCAGTTAATGATTTCACAATATTTTTACAATGTAGGGTCTAAGCAAAGCTACATAAAGAATAACATACTTCTCTATAATGTATTGTATGTTGTGTGAGGAAACCCAGGACAGCTTCATGAAATGGTGAAATTCAGGCTGGATTTTTAAATGACAACCACAATTCACTAGGGCTCACAAGAGGCACTTAAATTTTTGTTGAATAAAGTTTAAGATACAAGGGTATAAAGAGGCCAAAGAAGATATGTTGAGAGTATATCCAAAGATTGTGTGGGTAAGGCAAAGGGTATATGGCAAGTGCATAGAGAAGAGTGTAGGATCAATCAATGAGGGATGTGTCTGTATGCCATGGTAAGGAGCTAGAACATTTCCCAAAGGCAATAGGTACTAAAAGACTTTTTAAAGTCAAAGTATTATGAAAGATGGTTTTGGAAAGATGATTTTAGCACAGCAGAAGAAGAGCTAGAAATTGAACACTGGGAAATGAAATACCAACAATTTAAGAAGATATACCAGGGCTTGAAATAAGGCAAATGCATGAACAACAGAAAGGACGTGATAGAATTTTCAGCCTTTGAGGAGGGAAAACTGGCAGACTTCAGTGCTAGTTAGATGTGGACAGAAATGGTGGGAATGTAGTAGATGAGCACAGAGTTCCCAGTTTGGAAAACAGAGTGGATAAGAATGCCATTTAAAAAATACATATATATATTTTACATATATAGACACACACACATATATATATGCTATATATTATATTATATATAATGGAAAGATAAACTCAAGAAAAGGTGGGAGACAGAAGTCATTAGCATATAAATGAGACTCAAAGCTGGGGAAGGTGAGAGAAACTGGGATACATATCCAAAACCAGGAAAATTATCTTGAGAATAGATATTTATAGAAAATGGGCAGAGGGAAATGAATAGAAGGAAGAGAATGAATGAGTCATAAACTGAAAATAGATGAAGTTGCTAATAAAAACAAACTTAACAGAATAAACAAGACACTTAAAGACTGGTCAATAATCAATTACTATAGTGAAGACAAAATAAGAACTAAAACTGGTCAATGAATCTGAAAATTCGCAAGAAACTGCTGACCAACTAAAGGAAGAAGTTTTTACAGCATTTGGGAATGAAAGCCAGACCAATTGGATTGAAGTACAGACACTGTACAGAATACTCATTGACTGTGCAAAAGCATGGTGGCAGGAAGATGTGGTAGTTTAGAAAGCAGGAGGTAGGAAGAATTGAGAAAAAATAATATTTTTTAAGGATAAGGAATGTGAGCATACTGCTAATATGAGAGGATAAATTCAATAGAAAGGAAGATACTAAACAGACCTAAATGTAATAGAATTGTAGATCAATGGACTGAGATTAAGAGCACAGATCAAAGATTAACTTTAAAGGACTCCATCCCACATTTCCTTGTTAAAAGAGATGGACAGAGATAAAGATGGGTGCATTTATAGATATTAGGAGGGAAACCAGAAGGAAATAAAGGAAGTTCATGTCTGTCTAAATTTGACAGTAAATTGAAGGTAGTCATCTAATAAAAGCTGGAAAACTATAACTTAGTAAAGAGAACCTGGGGCATGGTGAGGTTTGGATCTGTTGCCAGAGGAATGAGAAAAGGAGCTGAATAAAAATAAGTATAAAGATTGCTCAGCAGGGATGAGAGCTCAGGTGAAGAAGACTCACCAATCTATAATCAAGCCTCAACAGAGTTATGCATTTTACTCTAGTATTAACTGGCATCAGACAGAATGGCTATTCCTGAGAATATTGTTTCTGATAAGTTCCTGAAGATATTGTTAAAGAGGGAGTAATAGTAGGTTCCCAGCTCAAGAAAGGGAAGTTAACTGCCAGTAACTGTTATCTTTTTTATTTACATATAAACTAAACAACAATGATAAAAATCATTATCAATTAGACATTTTATATAGAAAAGAAGGTTAAGATCAATAAAAAAGGGGGCCCAGATGCTAGAAGTCAGATGATATGTTAAGAGGAAACGAAGAATGTAAATGAGAGTGAAGTCACATGGATCTTAAAATGTTAAGTGTCGCTTAACTAGAGAGAGAATGTGTCCCCCTAATAGCTGTTGGAACCAAATTCAAAGATGTATATAAAAGCATTTCGAAAAATTGTCTAATAGTATTTTTAGAACACATTCAAGGTCAAAGAAGCATCTAAAAACAGTATAAATAAAACTTTAAAATTTAGCTTTTTAAAAATTTTATTGTGATACTTATTAAATTGAAAGGGGACAATTTAAGAAGATACTGAAAATGCAAATAATTAACAATCTATAAAACTCTTTAAAACATAAAGCACATACTCATTTACTCCCTCTATGTCACTGTATTTAAGTAGTAAGCACTACTGGGTTCTAGCTCCTGAATCCAGTCAAGGCTAAAGACTAAAGATGGAATCTCTGACATCGGAGGAAATATCTCAAGTGTATAATAACCTCACCTCAAGCTATTAATCAAACAATTTACATAATGATCATTTCAAGATGGTTAGGACCAGAAATGCTACATACTATATATAAACAAATATATTTAAGAAAATTTCCTTTGGAAGAAGTTTATGACTATTTATTTAATCAGTCAGTCTGCATGATGCATATTTATGATGGTCCCTTCATAGGTAAAACACAACAGAAGCATAAGAGTAGTTTTATCACTTCATATTCTCTTAGCTTTCCTCCACGGCAAACAGTATGCAAAATGGGAATTTCCTGAGTATACTAACCTGGCAGTGCCATCAGATGATGAAGTAAGGATATAGCGATCATCTGTTGACCAGCAAAGGTCATAAATGATATTGAGGTGTCCACACAATTCTCTCATGAAACGTCCAGAAGGAATTTCATATACTAATAAAAATATTTAGAAATTAATAGGCTTCCAGAGGATATTTAATCCATGTTATAATGTTACCTAAATATACAATTCATAGTAATTTAGACATATTTTAAGAACTACTTATAAGAAAAATACAACCAAAGATATTTGCAGTATAAACAAAATTTCACAATCTACTTAAGAATAGTTTTTCATTGGCTTTATATATAGGAATTTGCAACATAAAATTTTATAATATGCTAAAATTGTATAATACACTATACTATCAATCATTTTCATCTCTCAAAGCAATCCCGAAGAATATATAATTAATTTATCAGTCTAATAATAAATAACATTTACATTCCAATTCACTTCAAATAGTCTATAATAGAGAGTTTCACAAAGAAGGTATTATTCTACATGAAAATCAACTAAACACCGACCAAAATTGTAATTATTTATAGTAATAAAAAATTGAAACTGTTATTGTCAGAAAAAAATTCTAACACCAAAATGATAAGAGTAAAGAAATTAGCAGCAAATCATTCTGATAGGCAAAACATTGTACATTTATGTTTCAGACCCAATGAAATCTAAGGTAACTCTCACCACAGGACCACAAAGTTTCCAAGTCTCTACTTCCACCTAGTGGCCAAATCAATTACCATTTTAAATACTAAGCAAGTCAAAATTACTGAAAATAAGTACCTTGGAAAATAAGGACCTTGGAAAATAAGGACCTTGGAAAATGTTCCCCATAAAATAAGTGAGAACACTGGCAAAAATTCTCAAAATATTTCAGAACTCAGAAAATCAAGCAAAGCTTGCAAGAATCTGAGAAATATTTCTTCAAGAAACATGGCTGAATCTCATTAAGAATACTGATTTTACAGTGTTTTAACCTGCCCATTCTCTCTCCTGAACTCTGAATCAGCCTAAAAACCAATGAATATCAGGAGCCTGAAGCTTCCCAAAAGCTCCATCTCCACCTTCTAGTCCCATGGAAGACTCCTTTCCCAGGATTTCATTATCTGACCTGGTTCAAACTCACTTCATGCAAACAGCTATAACTCTAGGGTGCATGTGGAAACAATCAGTGACATCTTTTAGCAATGTAGCTGCTTAAGGCAGTGATACCAGTTGGGGCTAAGAAATGGCTTACTAAACAACTTAAAATGAAGAAATTGGGAATGAGATGGCCATAAGGGACTTTCAGAAGCTCCAAAATATGCTGAAGACTCTAGAAGGATTTCCATGCAGGTATTTCAAGGGCTGTGTATAAAGACAATAAAAAGCTAAAAGGCTTTTTCTCTCACTACAGCTGACCTGAAGAGGCACTGCACTAATAAGAAGTGAAGGCTAAGGCAGAGTTTTAAACTGTCTCCCAAAACAATGAAAGTATATTCCAACACATACACACACAGCTCCTTGGCCAAGGACATCACACCTACCCACTAATAGTTATTTTTTAAAAAATTTCTGCCTAACCCGACAGCTGCCCATTAACTTGAGTAGAGACTACAATGTTAATACACTGTTAATACACTGTTAAGAATGAAGACGTTACAGAATTAGTCCAGGAAAGTCACTAAGCAAATAGCAATAACAGCAAATCCTGGTTGGATGAGAGGAAATAGGAAGGGGACTATGATTTCTACAGCTGTTGTGCTCTTTTTTTTTTTTTAAATATCCAGTTTTCAGCTCAAAATCATGATATGCTGAAAAACAGACAGCAAAGTATGGCCCATACACAGGGGAAAAAAGCAGTGAACAAGAACTGTCCATACAGAAATCAAAGAAGCCCAGATGTTGGTCTTTGTCAACAAAAAACATATAATTTACTATTATAAATATGTTCAAAGATCTAAAGAAATCCATGTCTAAAGAAGTAAACTGTAACAATGATTTCTCACCAAAAAAAGACTATCAGTAAAGAAATGGAAATGATAAAAAAGGACAAGGCAGAAATTTTAGGGTTGAAATGTACAACTGCTAAACGGGCTCAACAGCCGCTCTGAACTGACGGAAGAGTTACTAAACAACGATGGGTCAATTGAGATTATTCTGTCTGAGGAACAGAAAAAAAAAAGAATTAAAAAAACAAATGAGTAAGTCTCAAGAGACCTGTGGGACACTACCAGTTCTACCAACACAGGTACAATGGGAGTCCCAGAAGAAGAAAGAGAGGGACAAACAGAACATTTGAAGAAATAAAGACTGAATACTTTGCACATTTGTGAAAAACAGTAATCCATACATTTAACAAGCTAAAGTAAAGGCCAGATTTGGTCATATCATAATAAATAGCTAAAAACCAAAGAGTCATCCTCTGTTTTAAGATTTAAGCAATGAGTACACACAGCACTTTTAACAAGTAACTTAAATATAAAATACCTTGTCTATCACAAAAAATTTACAATATATTAACCAGAGTGAAAAGAATTCTTTCACTAACCCCCCACCAAAAGAAAAAAAATATTATTAATATCTTGAAGCATATTTCCCAAGAATCTTTTCCCACTACACATAGGTTTTTTGGTGAATTTTAAAATAGCATAGTGGTAATTGAGTTACACAAATACTTTTGTATTTTAAAAATCTATTATTATTATTGCATGGGAAGGAATAGTCATTCAATAAATACCAATAGAATAAATTCTGAGTAAATCAACCAAGGCAGAGAAAACTATGTGAAGCCAAGTGAAGTTCAACATGATCTAAGGGTTAAGGCAGATGCCATGAGGAACTGCCTTCTTCCTCCTGAGGAGAGCTGACTTTCAAGACTGAGTCATAAGTAAAGGACTATTTAACTCTTCTAAATCTAGAATAGTATGATAATGCTCACTTTAAAAAAAATCTCTAAAGCTACAGAAATAATTTTTCTTGGCCTCTTTGCTGACCTCGCTGTCATAAGGAGAAGTTTTTATCTAGGTACTAAGTCAATTATTAGCATTCTAGTGGACAGCAAGTTTGTGAGTTTTCATAATTCAAATAACCACTGTTATCAACTAACCACACTGGACTAAAATCTCCCATGAGAATTATTAATCCTTTATATTTCTAAATTTCTGTACTTAAAATATAAAATGTTTACAAAAATCCTTCTGCATGTTTAAAAAGATAGCTTTCATTTCATAATTTTCACTCTACATCTGAAAAAATATAAAAGTTATGAAAGTTTTAAAAATTATACAAGTAATAAAAATATAAAAGTATAAAAGAACTGTTTGTTTACCTGAAGAAATCTGTTTTAATTTTTTGGTATTGGGGATTACTTGCATTAAGATTTCAATGAATTTTAAAAACTAAACAATGTCCACCACACAGACTACAATCAGATTAAACAGGTAGGATCATTTCTCACATATAATCGGATATCCATCCCGGCTGGCACAGGCTGCTGCTAATATTCTTCCATTGTGGGAGAAATCAAGACAAAAACATCCTCGCTCTCCTGCATTCAGTGAGAAGAGGTGCTTGTTTGGGATACGGCAAGCCTAAAAAACATACATTTAAAATTCATAACTTAGTAAACATTAAAAATACAAAGCTAGTTGTTAATTTAAATTATTATAGTGTGTCTTTTCTTAATAAAAAAGGAAAAGCAAGTAAATAAAATAATGAGAAACCATAGTAAATTACTTTCTAACCAGAGAATTGGTTCTCCATAAAATTAAGTGAATTTGTTCTTCATGTCTGACTAGTTCTTAACTCATATAAAATATGAATAGAAACATTTCAATATCTGCTACTCTAAAGCTGTCACTGCCACATTGCTTTTATACAGGCACAGAAAAGAACATATGTCACCTTATTTCATAACAGCAACTAATAAGTCACTTTTGCTAATGTGACAAGCTTGTTTTCAAAACTACGTATGACCTAGTCTAAGCCCAGGGTGTACAAATGTTCGTCTTTCTTAAAATAACCATCATCTGTGGCTGCTTCTAAAATACACTATAATTCCCCACCTTACTATTTGTGGTTTGCTTTCTGAGGTTTCTGGTTAGTCACAGCAACTGGGGTCTTAAAATAATAAATGGAAAATTCCAGAAATAAACAATTCATGTGTTTTAAATTTGGTACCATTCTAAGTAGTGTGATGAAACAGCATTGTCCTGCTCCACCCCACCTAGAACGTAAATCACCCCTTCATCCTGCATATATATATGATGTAGATATCAACAGATATCAATATAGATGTGAATATGCTACCTATTAGTCACTTAATAGCCTTCTTGGTTATCAGATCAACTATCATATCTCAGTGCTTATCTTCAAGTACCCCTTATTTTGTTTAATAATGGCTCCAAAGAACCAGAGTATTGGCAATTCAAATATGCCAAGGAGAGGCCTTAAAGTTCTTCCTTTAAATGAAGAGGTGAAGGTTCTAGACTTATTATAGAAAAGAAATCATATACTGAGGATGCTAAGATCTATAATAAGCTTTTTATCTGTGAAATTAAGAAGAAAAAAATTTGTGGTAATTTTGTGTCATACCTCAAACTGCAAGTTATACCCACAGTGATAAGTGCTTAGTTGAAATGGAAAAGGCACTAAATTTGTGGGTTAAAGACATGAACAGAAAAGGTGTTCCAACTGACAACAATGTATTGCATCAGAAAACATTGACTCTATACAAAAATTTTGTGGAGGATCCCCTGAATGAGTGACACCAAGCCATTTATTGCAAGGAAGAGGAGTTTCATAGATCCTAAATTAAACTTTACTACAGTTTTGTATAAACAGAGGAATAGATAGCCTATGGAGGGTTTAGTACTATCTCTGGTCTTGAAATGCATTCCCTGTGGATAAGGGGGAATTATTGGATACTCAGAGTAATCAATCATACTCTAATGACTCTCATTCATTAATTTCGTTATAATTTCTATGGTTTCATTCCCCATTCCCAGAAAACAAAATTTTCTGGGTATTAATATCTACTATAGAAAACTCTACTTATTTTTTTTCCCCAATATTCTCTCTCTTTTAACCTTTAGTGGGCCTCACTTTTATGTTTCTTGCCATGCAAAAAACTGAATTAAACATATACTGGGCCCTTAGTTGTGTGCTGTGAATGTCTTACCTTATTACAAATGCCTTTGAATATGTTCAACCGAGCAACCCCATAAGCAATCCCTGCTACTAGCTAAGAGTATCTATTATTAGTTAAATATAGCTAATAAGGATATTCAGAGATTTAAGTCCAGCTTAATGGGCCTAGTCAAAGACTATTAGGCTTGCTCTCTAGATAGCTACCAGGTACAAACAACAAGATGTGGCAGCTCAGGAGATAGCATTATGAGCAGCTACTAGGAATGTGGAATAATAACGTATCAGACATTTTGGAAGTTCAAAACAAAACAAAAAACAACAAAAACCGAAGGAGATGTTTGGAGGTTTTACTTACAACCACTTGCTGCTGCTTCTAGAGGAAGTGCAATTGAGGAAAACTATACCTAATCACCCAGCTAAAATCACTAAAGCCAATATCATGTTATTTGTATTTCTAGGGTTTGACACTGTATCCCATTCTATGAAAATTAAATAACAACAGAGATCATCAACAGCTTTGACACTGTCCTCTCCCTTACTTCCTTTCCAGTCACTAAATCAGGTAGGGTCTTATTTTCTGCATCTTATATCCATCTCTTGCTTTTCATTTTTGCAATAACTAACCCCAGGTTTGCCCCTCATCACCTCACACATCAATGTCCAAATACCATTCAATAGATTTCTCTAATTCTAATGTATCCTGCTTTAGGACCTTTACATGACATTGGCAGCATTTATTGTCTGAAAATATGATTAAGTTTCTCTTCTTTCCAAAACATTCTATTGTTTGTCACATCCCACACAATCAAGTATCAGGCAAGATACTTTTTATCTCTTATGCAAACTCTGGTTTCCAGTCAGCCAAGTGTTGTGAGAGTCAATGAATTCAAGAAGCCCTTTTCACTTATTTGCAACTGTTTCCATATGAAATATCCTTCCCTACCCAATCCTTCTTCACCACCCCTACATCACCCATCTTACTATCTCGAATCCCTCTTGTGAATGAACATTCTTTCTCCATTCTAGTTCACCTTCTTCATATTTCAAGTCTCAAGTTTCTCTAGTTTCGAGATTACTTTACAGTCTTAAAAAATTTTTGAGGACTACCCCTACAAAGCTTTTGTTTATGTAGATATATGTGGACTGCCTCCCCAAAGCTTTTGTTTATGTAGATATATCTATGGAAATTTTTCATTAGAATTTAAAATGGAGAAATTTTAAAAATATGTAATTCACTTGAAAATAACAGTAACTAATCCATTAAATGTTAACAAAAGAACCCTTTTATGAAAAATAACTACATGAAATTAAAGTGTTGTACAGATTTGAAAATCTCCATAATATCTGGCTTAATAAAAGCTAGGTTTTCATAACTACTTCTGCATTCACTCTCTTGAGATACCACATGTCATTTGGCCTCTGGAAAACTGTAGCATGTACTTGAGACAGAAAGAAAATAAAAAGGACTACTAATGCCTTGGAATCATTATGAAAAGAGGCTAACTTTGAGGACTCCCTTGAAAGGGCCTCGGGATTCCCAAAGGTCCCCAAACACACTTTGAGAACCACTGATCTATAAAATTACATTTATATTTATTTTTCCTCAAGACTTTCACCTGAAAGTGAACAACACTAATTTCTTCTTTTCCTAAGGGCATAATCTAGTGTTATTCTCTTTATATTACAGGTTGCATATTCCTTATCTGAAATAGTTGGAACGAGAAATATTTCAAATTTTGGAGTTATTTTAGCTTTTGGAATATTTGTATGAACATTTGTAGCTGAGCATCCCTAAATTGAAAATCTGAAATCTCAAATTCTCTGAAATTCAAAACGTTTTGAGAATTTTGTATTTTCAGATTAGAGATGTTCAATCTATATTGTTTGAAGTATTCCAATCCCAATAAAGTTATTTTAAAATGCATCTAATAAAACTGGTCTCAACAGAAAGTTAAATGTGATATGAAACACAGCAAATGAAGTAGCCTAGGAAAATAACCATTCTTGTTTCTATATTAGAAATTTGGACAAAATTTAGATTTTTGGATAATTTCTGTCCATGGCTCAGATGTATAAAAATGAACTATACCGTCCTTTATAGAAATACGGAAGAAATTTGCAAAATTGTACTACCAATGCTTTTGCTACTACAAAAATACTAACCAAGTTAGAAAACTTTAAAAGTTTAAATGCTGCTTAACTTGTTGTAGAAGGATATGCATGTGTATGTTATCTCCTTCAAAATGTGATTCAGGAAAACCAGAGGCTATAAAAATTTCATGAATTCATAAAGATTAGGAGATATGTATCTTACATATCAAAAATCTGTGTTTTTCACTCTGTTATGGGCTAAATAGTGTCCATTTCCTGACTCATGTTAAAGCCCTTATGTTAAAGTAACAATAGTTAGACATAAAGAGTGTTTTAGAAAATATGATTAAGAGGAAGTCATTAGGGTAGGTAGTAATCCAACAGGCTTGTGTTCTTGTAAGGAAAGGACAAGACACCAGATACAACCACACACAAAGAAAGGATGATGAGAAGAGGCAACAAGAAGGCAGTCATCTGTGAGTGCAGGAGAGGTCACAGAGGATATCAGCCTTGCTGGCACCTTAATCTTTGTCATGGAGTAAATGCTTGTGTCCTACCAATATTCATATATTGAAACCCTAATCTCCAATGTGATAGGCTCTTTGAGAGTTAATTAGGTCATAAATATGGAATCCTCACAAACATACTGTAAGGATTGCTATACTTCAGGAAATTAAATTTGGCTAGCACCAATTTGGCACTTATTTCTAGAACTGTAAGAAATAAGTGTCTGCTTGCAATCCCAGGTAATTGGGAGGATAAAGCAGTAGGATCACAAATTCAAGGCCAGCCTTGGCAACTTAGCAAGTCTCTGTCTCAAAATAAAAAATAAAAAGGGCTGGAGATGCAGCTTAGTGGTAAAGCACCTCTAGGTTCAATCCAGATTCCACAAAATGAATAAATAAATAAATGAATGAATAAATATCTGCTGTTTAAGTCATTTAGCCTATGGTATTTTGCTGTAGCAGCCATAGCAAACTAATTTAACTGCCCAGATACCCAAACAAAGAACCTAAGATAATGCTTTTATACATATAATAGGCATTCTATTATTTGTCAAATGAATTAATGAAAAGACTAAGATTATGATAATAAGCAAATATCTAAATCAATACAGTATTATTAAACACTTCACCTGCCCAGGAAGTCGTTTCCATTTTACTACTTCCTTTGAATCTTCTAATCCAGGTTCTGTGTCTACTGAACTTGATTCACGGTGGCGTTCACAATATACTGGTTTACTTTTTTCCTCCTGCAGGGCCATCATGGAGCGGTAAGATGGTTTTATCTAGATATGTATAGAAAATGAGAAAATTTATATCATGTTCATGTTTCCTAGCCATATATATATAACATATACACATACATATATGCATTCATATATATTGCATCTACAATCTGGAGACAAATATGCAAGTGTTTTCAAAATGCAATCCATAAAAAATTGTGTTTTTATTTTTTCATTATTTCAAGTAAAAGTTCTATAGTCAAAAAATCTTTAAAATTTGAATGAAAAAAGTAGATTCCAATGGCTGCATGAAATGGCTCTAATAACCCTGTCTTTTCATTTCCACTTCTTCATTAACACCTATCTGATATTTTACCATGGCTCTGATATACTATGATATCTATATCTTTAAAAAAAAAAAAACAACAAAACTAATATAAAAATCCTGAATTTTAAAAATCCTCATTTCTTAGTGATAGACTTTATTTAACTCCATTCAAACCAATGCAAATTGACCCTGTGGTCAAAGTATTTAAAATCAGCTACAGAATGTGCAACTGACCTAAAGATTATTTATTAAAAATAAAGTTTATTTGGACATATCACTCCCACTTATTTATTGATTGATTCCATGTCTATATTGCTACATTCATACTACAAATCTGAGTAATTGTGAAAGAGATTATAT
Source organism: Geosciurus inauris (assembly GCA_004024805.1). Taxonomy (NCBI): domain Eukaryota; kingdom Metazoa; phylum Chordata; class Mammalia; order Rodentia; family Sciuridae; genus Geosciurus; species Geosciurus inauris. Next base: position 125,149 of record PVHX01002442.1, read on the forward strand.
GGTCTATAAAGTCTTAATTATTTACTATCAGGCCCTTTATAAGAAATATATTTCTCAACCATGGCTTTAAATCATACTTTCATCTTCAATTTAAAAAAATTAACATTTTTCTAACACTGAAATCCACACTTAAAACTTAAAAAGTATCTATTTAAGTATTAACCCTTACAAATTTAATATATAATCTCTGCAGGCACTTTACTATTACAAAAATTCAACTGGACGCGGTGGTGTAAGCCTGTAATCCCAGCACTTAGGGAGGCTGAGACAGGAGAATCGCGAGTTCAAAGCCAGCCTCAGCAATGGTGAGGCGCTAAGCAACTCAGTGAGACCCTGTCTCTACATAAAACACAAAATAGGGCTTGGGATGTGGCTCAGTGGTCAAGTGCCCCTGAGTTCAATCTCTAGAACCGCCCCCCCCCAAAAAAATTCATTAATAATTTTGAGACCTATCCTTTAAAAAATGGAAAACATATTATCTCATCATTTAATTTCAACAACAGAAGACATACATTTGTGTGTGCTATTAACTTACACAGTCTGGAACTTTCAATCCTCGCACAGTTACATACAATGTTGAAGGATAACGATTTCTTGGACATTTGGACCACCATTCAAAAACCTCAACAACATTTAATTGGGATCGAGGTTTAGTAGGTGGGTAGTATAGTTGCAAGCGAAGTTTTGAATTGATATTTGCATTTCCATTGGCTCCCAGTAGCTTAAAAGAGTTCATATAAAATATTACTTTCATAGAAAATAAATACATCCAATAAAGCAACAATATATAGTCAGAAACTCTTTTTATAAAGGATTAATATGGCATGCTGAAATTTCTTGGATTTATAAAGCAAAGGAAAGAACACTGACATGGTTGATTCAGATTATTTTTGAACAAAGGTAACCCAAATGACATTTAAAATATTTTCTCAATAGCTCCATTTTTATCTACAACTACTTGAGACTTTACAAAGCATTTACATTATTGAACCAGATGTCACTCTGCACAAATGAGAGATCAATACGTATCTGTTAATGATAAATATTAAAATACAGATTAAACAATTTTCCATTTGTTCATTATTAGTATTTTTAATGGTTAAATTATAAGTTTTTAAAAAGTCAACATCATTTTAAGATACTTAAACTTAATTCAAAAACAAATCATTATATTTTCCCAATATTTTAGTTCACCCTCTTAAAAAGGTCTATTTAAAAAGCCTACTGAACAAAATGAATTAAGTAGAGATTCTTTTTTTTTTTTAATATTTATTTTTTTAGTTGTAGGTGGACAGAATATCTTTATTTTATTTTTATGTGGTGCTGAGGATCGAACCCAGTGCCTTACGCATGCTAGGCGAGCACGCTACCACTGCGCCACAACCCCAGCCCCAAGTAGAGATTCTTATAAGAGAAATTAAAAAATCTCACCAACTCTTTCAATAAAACACAACTCTAAATAGGAAATCAATTAATTATTTCTTTGCAGTGCTAAAGATTGAAACCAGGGCTTCACACAATGCTAGGCAAGTGCTCTACCATGAGCTACATCCCAGTCCTTAGGAAATATCTTTTGAAATCTTTGTGTCCTGTACAAAGTAGGAGTAGAGTGATAGTTGTGAGAATTTACAGAAGCTTGGGCACAGCATGAAGGTGACTTAAACCAGAAGAAGAGAAGACGACGAGGGCAGGAGATATATTTAATAACTTTTACTGACTGATACAACTTGGAAAATTAAAAGAGTCAAGAAAGACTCTAAGGGAGTACAATTCAACAGAACCTTCTATGATGGTGGAAGTGCTCTATACCTGTGCTTTCCAGCATGGAACCTTCTAGTCACATGGGGCTATAGAACACACAGGGCTGCAGAACTAAATTCATAATTATATTTAATTTTAATTAATCTAAACTTATCTAGTCACATGTGGCTTGAGACCTCCAAAATGGACAGTGTAACTCTATAGTTATAAAACTGGGAGACTGGGAAGATGGCAGTACTACCAACTGAAGAGAGTAGAGAGAGAATGGTTAAGAGATTAGGTGGGATGTTTGTTCACTCTAGGGGAGTCTGAGATCTATGGGTCATTCAAGTTGAAATGTCCAGTAAATAACTGCATTTATAAATCTGAAGGATAGGTAAGGAAAGTGGGTCCAAGAGTAGTGAATTTAAGATGAAATCTAAGGACTGATATTAAAGAGGTAAGTGGAAGACAATGAAAGAATAGCTTAAGGAAAGGACAGTGTCAAGAAAGCCAAAACAATAAGTTTCAAGAGGGTGAGGTATTAAATGCATATGTGACAAAACAGCAACATAAAATGTTCCAATTTGGCAAACAAATAATTAATGATTTGTCTGGAGAAGCTTCAATGGCAAAGCTTTTATATATTTTTAGAGGCAAATCCAGATTGTAGCATGTTCAGGACCCTATCAACAAAGAAATGAGTGGCAAAATATAGACTATTTTCTCCCTACACCACTAGAAAAAAATGAAGAGCAATACAGGTTAGAATATGAAGTCAGAGAGGTCAATGAATTTGTCTTCTTTAGGTCTACTGAGTAGAATAGTGGCTAGCACACAGAAAGGGCTTACTAAATATCTGTTGAACTGAATAAAAAATGTCAGGGTCATATACATCTTACTTAGTGCTGCATCCCAGGACCAAAAAGTGGAAGTGGCACAGGTCAGGCAATCAATAAATATTTAAGACTCTTAATGAGTCTCCCCCAAGCTTGTGTTAACACCCCTTCATGACTGCAGTCTTCCTTTAAGTACTACTAACTCCTTATATGAGACTAAACTGACTTGGGTAAAGCAGTCAAATTGGAGATTATTTTAAATATGTTTAAAATGGATGGAAAACATACCTTAAGAAATGCCCAGGCAACTTTCCGAAAGCCACATTCTTGGTTTTGAACCTCAGAGTTATTCTTAATTTCATCCATGCTTAAAAAATCAACAATCTGCAAGTAAATACCAAAAATTATTTCACAGAATACCAGGCTACCTAAAATTTAATATTTTCTAATAAAATATTGTTAACAATTTTTAAAAATCATTTGGATATTTAAAAATGTGTCCTTTATACTGAGTAAAATCATTTTCATCTCATTTCATTCACTTTTGAGTTAACTCCGTTAATGAGGGTTCATTTTTTGGCCACTTTCTCTCTTATTAATAAACCTTTCATTAAAGTTTATTTCAAGCCCAAGGCAAAGTATTAACTGCCTCAAATATTACAGATATGCCAACTACCCTGACCTGATCATCATACATTGTAACATTTATGGAAATGTCACAATGTAACCTGTAAATATGTATAATTATGATGTGTCACCTAAACATAAAAAATATATTTTAAACAATTACCTTAATTGCAGTCTAGGCTCAAATAAACCAGGGATAAAATTCTTAAGCTTTGTCATTTTATATGTATCAGAGCAAACTTCAAAGTGTTAATTCTTTTAAAAACTCAGGACCTTTTTTTTTGAGTCTTTGCTTGGATCACCTTCCTGAAGTTGGGGGCTTTCTCTTTGGACACATGTTGTAATAAGGATTTCTTTTGTACCTCCATCCTATCCATATATTAAAGCTCAGAGATTTGCAACCAACCTGTCACAGAGATTGTATTCTAGAGACTACTTGTAAGAGACTATTGCTTTGTACTTATTGTGGTTTTCAAAAACTCAGTTGAGATATTAAAACTTTAAGCAAATTGCTTAAACAATAATATAGATTTCATTCATTCCTCTTTAAATTCTTAAATCTTTTTTCAGATATAATTACATGCCCTGTGAAAAAGCATTAGAAATATAGAAAAAGAGAGAAGCAAAGTAAAACAATTTGTAATCCAGACCTATAATCACCATTAACATTTGGCTTATACAAATCTAAACCTTTTTCTGTGCATTTCTAAATGTATGTATTCATGTAACTATAAATCCCATGCTCTTTTGCAAACTATTTCATATAGCATGCAGTGGCTATCTCTCTATGTCATTGCAACCTATGAACTGCCTGTACTAGTCTACCTAAAATTCTTTATTATAAACAACATAAATTTAATAAAAGCCATAATTTACTTAACCAAATCTGTTACTGATTAAAATTAGGATCCTTTATCTTTCTAAAGTTTCTGCTATAAACAGAGCTGAAATAACATCTTTTCATACACATCTTTGTAGATTTGTCTTTTTCCTCTTAGGGTAAATATCTTGGAGTGTTATGATAAATATTATGAAATTTTCCTCAATAAACTCTTAAAAAATTGAAATCACCAGGCAGCAAACACATTGTGGTTAAACTGAAGTAACCAAAATTTATAATCCAATAATCTATCATTCTTAAATCTCTTAATATAAAATGATTATAAAATGACATATAATAAATCCCAATGACAAGTTTCTTTCTTTTTTTTAAAGGAGTGAGATTTATTCCAGTGTGAAATAGAATAAGACTCTTGCAGGCTCAAAAGAGGATCCCAATAGGGGTTACACACAAATCACAAGTTTCTATGACAAAGAAAAAATTATTTGAGATACAAATCAATTTCTTTTTTAAAAAATCAGAGCCTTTATATACATTACACATAACATAATCACAGTTGTAAATAACAGAATATTTGTATCATAAACAAACATAAATAATCTGAAAGTCAAGGATCCTAAAAATAAGCCACTCTACAAAATGAATCATTAGCTCCAGTCATGCAGGTTATTTGTTCCCCTATTAAAATTTTCCAGTTTGGTTAAACTGAAAGAAGGGAGGCTTTCTCTGGTTCTCTTTGTTTACAGAGAGAGAACATAAGATATAGAAATGAAATGTGATATTCAAGGTTGAAATTATTCTCAAATATAAATTACCTAACTTAAAAATTGAAGTAACTTAGGGGAAATCACTCTACTCCAAACCCTGATATCCTTTTCAGTGAAAAAAAGAAAGAAAGAAAAAATAATAACAAATCCTCTCAAAGACTACCTATTCTTTCTTAGACTACTCTGACTACTACTCTGACTATCTTTCTCTGACTACTCTGACCCTTCACTTTACATCTAAGAAGTTCTTTATCATTTTTGGTTAGATATGACATTGTACTAGTTAATTGATCTATGTATGTTTCTCTTTTTTTTATGCAGGCGGCATGCATACTCTTATGGAGTCTGATATTCAGTGAAATGAGATTAAACTATGTGAAATGGGTTCAGAATGGAGGACTGCACTCATATAGATAAGATTCATCATTTTTATTAACAGTCACGAGGCTGCTGTAAGGATTAAATGGTATCAGCATAGGTCAAATGGCTAACTTCTGGCACCGGAAACCATCAACGTTTTTAAAAAGGGTGTCTTACCTGTACCTCTACAGCATATTACACACTACTTTGTTGAGTTATTGAACTGCTTACAGCTTATGTTTAACAGCTTATGTTTAACAACTTATACTTGTGCAATTAATTATCAACTAAACCTTAGTTTGAATTGTTCAATCCAATTCATACCTCAAAGAACAAGATGACTCTAGGACTCTCATCAAACTCTCGAAGCAAAGAGGGAAAATTTTCATTAAATATAATTTGTTCTTCCCACTCTGGAAGTCTTGATTTTAACTGTTTAAAATCATATGGCTGAGTCATAATAGGAAGAATATAATCCACATTCTCTTTTTCATAATAAGATGACACAGGTCGTTCACTGTTCAAAGAAAGACACTTTGGTCAACAAAATTCATAATTTTTTAGATGAGAAAAAAATATAGTGTATAAAAGACACAACCAGAAATAATGAATAATCATAATACAAAAGGAAAAATTATTTTCATAGTCCATCTAGAAAATTATAAATTTATAAAAATTAAATAATGCCTAATATCATCTTGCTTTTATATGTCATCAGTTGGCTTCACATAATCAGTTGGTTTTCACAGAATTACAGGAACATAAAGCAAGACATAATTATACCTTCACTATATAGTTGAAATAAAGCAACTGCTTCAGAATTTTAAATACATTTGTGATGAGATAGCACAATATAAAAAAGGAACACGGCTGGGAGTGGTGGTGCATGTCTATAATTTCAGGAGGCTATGGCAGGAGGATCATGAGTTCAAAGCCAGACTTAGCAAAAGCAAGGTGCTAAGCAACTCAATGAGACCCTGTCTCTAAATAAAATAGGGCTGGGGATGTGGCTCAGTGGTTGAGGGCCCCCGAGTTCAATCCCTGGTACCCTTAAAAAAAAAAGCATGATTTTTGGAGTTGTCACATTTTCTTTGTATATCCTAAGGCAACTGAATAAGTGAATTTTTTGACAATTTTCATGTTTACTGTCTCTGCCATATTTCTGAACAAATATTTTTTGAATGCTAATATCATCATTTATTTGTACTTTTTATCTGGGCCTTCAAGCATGTATTGCCAATAACAATAACCTTAGACAAAAAATTCAAAATTCATTCACCTGACTGGAGGCAAATGACAGGTAACATGTTAATTTCAAAAGAAAAATATGAGTTACACAACTAGAACATTTGCAAGTAATATAAGATGATTTTCAAAGTTTTGTGGCATTAATTAGCTTGGCAGAACCTCTTTTACTTAAAATGAACAAATATTCTCCATTTCTTCTACAAAAACATACGGATCAATGTCAGATGGTAAATGAACACTTGTAACTAGTAGACTATTCTCTGACACAAATTCACAACTCTACTCTCATCAACAATACCAACTTCTACTGCAGACAGTTTCAATGTCAAAGGGTAGTTGTGTAACTAAAAAAAAATTACCTATCATCTTTCTTGACATATTGACCAGTATTCTCGTCAACCACATGAATTTTTACCATTGGATGAGAAATCATAAAATCGGATTTAAGTCGATCAGTTCGGTGAATGTAAACTCCCAAGACAAGGTCATCATCAAGCAAGCATTTGGGATAAACTGGACTATCCCGGCTTGTTATTTCATGAACACCATCCTCATCAATGTCTTCATTATCATCTGAAACTACATGCACAGAAGAAAATCAATGCCATAATTAACTATCCTCATAGTTGAATTTACATATACTTTAAACCTTATGATCTATGATTATTTCACTTGGTTTACAAAAGAACTTCAAGGAAAAGGAGTAAAAGTCCAGAGAACAGCAGAACACACACTGAGAGTAAAACAATATATTTACTAATGCATTAAAGCAGGGTGAGGAATGTTTTTTCCCAACAAGCACCAATAACCAAAAAGGAAAAAAATGAGTCAAAACATAATTCTATTTATTTCTATGTGTAATGTATTTCATTCAAATAATTTATAACTGGAATTTCTGCTTTTGGTTAGAATGTAGTAGGATGCAACAGGTCAATGCTTCGGGTAAAAACAAATGAAGAAAAACAAATTGCAAAAATCTTATTTTAAAGACCTCAGAAAATTTATAGAAACAGTATACACTAGATAGATTAAAATTCCTGAGACAAAAAAACAGAGGGGGTGGGGATAGGGTGAAGAGGCTGATTCAGACAGAATGACATCTGTTTTTGTCTCTGGGAATATTTGCTGACTCAGGATGTGAGCTGAGGATCAAGATTTGGTCCAGGCAGAAAAGAAGTTCACCAGCAGAACTTTCAGTGGTTTCCTGTGAAAAAAATGATAAGACTGGAAAATGGAGAAGCCTTAAGCACGTGGCCAATTTGCTTCACAAAACTGAATTCTGAGGCTAAGGAGAGGGTGAAGAGATAGCAAAACCTTCTGGTGGTTAGGTGGTACTAGTAGAACATGTCACACTAAGGGAAGAGGTCTGAAACAGTTTGGTTAATTTTCAAAGAATGATAGAAACCAATAATAAAAAGATAACTAGAAAATCATCTACTGCTCAAAACTGCACAATAGACTTTTAAATAATACATAACCAAATAAATTAAAATAAAAATAATAATTTTTTGGTTGAATGATAATAAAGATGCAGAACATGAAAAAATTTTAGGGACACAGCTTAAAGCAATACTTAGGTAGAAATTTAAAGTCTTAAATGCCTATAAAAGACACACTAAAATCTTTCTTATAAAATTCATCTTATAAAGCTAGAAACAAACAGAAAATCAAAACCAAAAAGAGTACAAAGAAGGAAATTATACAAATAGAAGAAAGAAATCACTAAAATAGTATACAAATGTACAATTAAAAAAATCAAAGCTACAGGCTGTCTTTGAAGACTCAGATTGAAAATCCTTGAGTGGATCAACATTGAGAAAAAACAAATGAAATATCATGAATGGGAAAAAAAAATGGTACAATCTTTTAGATGTTATACACATTCAAAACTTGAAAATTTGAATTAAGTGGATATAATCCTCAAAAAATATATCCTAACAAAGCTGCCACAAGAAATAGAAAATGTGAAGACTCTGATATATAGTAAAGAAACTAAATCTGATTGAAATTCCCTCTATAAAGAAAATCTTAGTCCAAAAGATTTTATCAGTAAGTTCTTCTAAATACTTAAGGAAGAAATAACACCAATCTATACAAACACTTCCTCTAAAAACTTGAAAAGATGAAGCATTTCCCAATTCTTTTCAGACCACCAAAACTTTAATGTCTAAATTCAGGGCATTTTCAAGAAAGGAAAAGTACAACTAATCTCACAACACAGATACAAAAACCCTAAGCAAAGTAATGGCAAGCCAAATAAAAAGAGAGATTTGGAGGCAAAAAAAAAAAAAAAGATAATCCACCACAACCAAGTAGGTCCCTTCAACCTTCCCAGGAACACAAAGATGGCTTAATAGTTAAATAACAATTAACCACACTTACACAAAAAAGGTGACATTTATATGCTCATGTTGATAAGAAGATCACATATGCACCTGACACAATTCAAAATTAATTCATGATAAAGAAAAATAAAAGCTTTGCAAAGCAGGACTAGAAAATAGAAAGTAACATCCTTAATATAATAAAGGGTATTTACAGACAACTCACAGCAAACATCATACTCAATGGTGAAATAGTGTTAAGTTTTCTGCCAAGACTGGTAACAACAGAATACTTGTTTTTGCCACTTCTATTTAAGACTATGATAGAAGTCCTAGACAATACATTGAGAGGAAAAAAAAAAGAGAGAGAGAATAAGATATAATAACTGAAAAAGAAATAATACAACTACTATTACTAACAGATTAATGATTATACATGTAAAAAATTCAAAATAATCTAAGAATAAACTGTTAGAAGTAATAAATTTAGCAAGATTACTGGGTACTATATTTAAAATTCAAATACATATGAATAGAAAATAAAATTTAAAACAAATATCTTTTAAAATATTATTAAGTAATATCAAATACTAGGAATAAATCTATGGAAAGACTGCCAAAATTTATATTACCAAGATAAATTTTATAAGATGCAAATACATGGAGAGGCATACCAAATTCATAGATTTTAAGATCAATATTTCTTTTTTTTTTTAAATATTTTTTTAGCTGTAGATGGACAAAATGTCTTTATTTCATTGCTTTGTACGTGGTGCTGAGGATCGAACCCAGGGCCTCACGCATGCGAGGTAAGCGCTCTACCGCTGAGCCACAGCCCCAGCCCAAGATCAATATTTCTAAAGTCTAATTAGAGAGTTGGTATATTGTGACTCTTTTAGATTTACCCAGTCTGGATCAAAATCTGAGCTTGGCTAGCAGGATAAGGATGCATCAGAGGAGGGAAATGGAGAAGTTACTTCTAAAATTCACACGGAAATGCAAAGAGTAAAGAATAGCACAGATAATACTGAAGAAGAAAAACAATCTGTAGTACACTACTAAATATCATGACCTATTATAAAGTTATAGTAGTTAAGAAAAGGCATTGTTTATACAAACTGTCTAATGTGACAGAACAGAGATTACAAAACAGATCCACATTTAACATGGTCTTCTTTTATTTATCATAAAATTGACACTGCTATACAAAGACAAAAAGATATTCTTCAATAAATAATTATGACTTCCATTATATACTCATGTGAAAAAAACTGTCTTGATCACTGTTTTCTCACCATACACAAAATCAACTTAAGATGAACTGCAACCCTAAGCATGAAAAGTCAAACAGTAAAACTTTTAGCAAAACATGTTCAGGACTTAGGGAAGATTTCTTAAACAAACCATAGATAGCTCTTACCATCAAAGAAAAAAATAGGTAAATTGGGTAATACAAAAATTTATTTTTCAAAAATTATCAATAAGAAATAATGAAGCCTAGAGAAGGAAGATATTTGCAATTAATGGTGTGTATTTATATCTGAGAAAAGACTCACAATTGCAAAACTATGGAAGCAACCCAGATGCCCTTCAATAGATGAATGGATAAAGAAACTGTGGTACATATACACAATGGAATATTATTCAGCAATAAAATAAAAAAAAAAAATTATGGCATTTGCAGGCAAATGGATGGAATTGAAGAACATTATGCTTAGTGAAGTAAGCCAATCCCAAAAAACCAAATGCCAAATGTTCTCTCTGATTAGTGGATGAGGATACATAAGGGGGATGGGAACAGGAAACATAGGAGAAATGCAGGAACTCTGGATGCAGCAGGGGGGAGAAGGGAGGAAGGAAAGGGGGATGGGTATAGTAATGATGGTTGATTGAGAGGGTCATTACTACCCCTGGTGCATGTATGAAGACACAAATGGTGTGACTTTATCTGGTTTGCAACCAGAGAAATGGAAAAACTGAGCTCTGTTTATGTACTATGACTTGAAACACATTTAAATAAAATAATTAAATTTAAAAAAAGACTCATATCTAGGTATATAAAATAGTCTCATAAATCAATCAGAAGACAATTGTTTTAAAATGCATAGAAGATGGAACAAATTTATAAATGTGAAATCCAAGTAGTTAATAAACATGGAAAGACTCAATATTCTAGTTTCAATTGGGATCAGGTTAAAGCCAAAGTAAAAATATCATTATACATCCCTAAGAATGATTAAAAATTTAGAAGTCCAATGATATACACATTGGTGAAGATGTGGAGCAACTAGAATTCTCAAACACTGGTAGTGTCTATTAGTAAACCAAGCAGGGTAAACAGGAGGTAATGATTAAACCAAAAATATACATAAACTCTGACATAACAACTCTAAGACAGTGCTCAACAAAAATGTACACATCTGATCACAAAAGATGTGAAGAGAAAGTTCCTTTCAGCTTTACTTGTAATTGCCTAAAACCAGAAACAACTAAAATTGCCTTCGATAGGCTATGCAAGTTTACTGTGGCATATTTACACCATGGAAACCTATACCATACAAAATCAGAACTGAGCCAGGCTCAGTGGCGCATGCCTGTAATCCTAGCGCTTTGGGAGGCTGAGACAGGAGAATCGTGAGTTCAAAGCCAGCCTCAGCAATGGCAAGGCACTAAGCAACTCAGTGAGACCCTGCCTCTAAATAAAACACAAAATAGGGCTGGGGATGTGGCTCAGTGGTCAAGTACCCCTGAGTTCAATCCTTGGTATCCCCCACTCCCCTAAAAAAAGTCAGAAGTGAGAATGTATAGGTCAACTATCTTTACTCCTGATATAAATTTACAAAAATAAGACTCAGTGAAGGAGTCCGGCACAAAAAACACAGTATTTATAATTCTGTTCATACCAATGTGCAAAAATGATCTGTGTTAGCTATCAGGGTAGTGGTTATTCCTGCAGAATAATCAAGTGGAAGGAGGCCTGAGGAGGATGTCTGAAGACTAATAATGTTCTTTTCTTTGATTTAGACAATGATTTTATAAGTATGTTCAGTATGTGAACATTCACTAAGAAGTATAATGTGATATGTATACTTTTCTATATGTGTAGTGTGCTTCAACAAGTGTTTTTTAATTTCACTACAAGAATCAGAAAACATAAATTGTATACTCAAATGACTAAAACCCATAAATTCTAAAATTGTCTATTTCTGTCCCAATGTTTTGCCAATTAGATGGAATCTGGAAAAAAAAAAAAACACAAAACAGAATAACAGGTAGGAAAAGGGAAAGAATATACAAAGAAAAAGAAAAGAAAAGAAATCAGAAAGTGCAGAGACAGAAAGCAAAAGGGGAAAGGGAAACTTGGTAGAAGAGAGCAGTTGAATTAGCTGAGGAACCAGGTGGACACTATGTTTAATAGAGGAATGCAGCCTTAATATGTGAAATGTTTTTTGACTGTTGACCATTTCTATCTTTCAACAACTGAGTCTTAGCCATTTAGGGACTCTAAACTCAATGGTTTAAAGAAATTCTCTATGCTACAAAAGTCTGTATGACAAAGTCTATATCACTCTAGGGTTGAATTAAATTAAGAACTCAAAATGACTCAATACAAACCCATCAGAGCAACCCATAATTACAAATGAATGTTTTAATCCAGATGAATCCAGAACAAGTACCAACTATTATACATGTTATTATTTTAAACTATATCTTTAGGTTTAACTTTAAGAACCAAAATCCCTGGAGTCAAGTTATTTCTTCCAAAGAACACCATTTTTCATTTAATTAGGGTAACAAACCTGCTTTAGCCTTCTTTTTTGTCTTTTTTGGTTTGGATTTTGTGTTATCTGGCATATTATCATCTGCATTTTGTTCCACTGAGCTTATCTCATCATCTTGAGGAGAATCTGAAGTAATGTTTCCAACTGGAGAGTCCTTCTTTTGTTCACCTTCAACTGTGTCCTCAGAGATGTTCAATGTGCTGCAAATATAACCCAAGTACAAGAAATTATAAAATATAATATTATAATTATTATTATTCATGGTGAAACAGAATGAATGGTAAACAGAAGCAAGGATAATATTAAAATTGTTATCTTCCGCTGGGAGATGCATATATTTTCTTATATAATGATCAGACTTCAAACTAGGTATTATAGGGACTATTTTATGCTAGGTAAAAAGTTATATACCCCAAGGGTGAATAAATTGAGCTCTAAAGCCCAGGGCAAAAATGAAATCACCTTTTATGAGCAATGGATCTATCTTACATAGGACCACTCAAAGCTTGGATGTCAAGTAAATGATTAATGAATTTCCAAATCACTTCATTTAAAGGCAAAAGAAAAAAAAGTATTCTAGGACTGTTCTATTTTCAAGAGGTTTCAGATAAATAAGTTTTGGTTTCTAGGTAAAAATTAATTCCTTGTGTTTTCCAGTGTGACGATTATCAGAGGGCTATCATTAAAATAAAAATCTGCACCCTACCTACAAACCAATAAATGGTAAGAAAGAGCAGCCAAGAACAATACCAAGTTTAAAAAGAAGTTAGCCTAGGAAAGTTTGTTTCTAACTATTTAAGGGTAACAGCTACCCTTTGCATACTATGGTCAAGTGAGGCATGGTTTTAATTAAAATTTGTGAAACAGTTTTACTTTATAGTAAGAATGGCTTTCTAGTTCTGCATCAATGTGGGAGCTATGAAAAGAAGGAAGATTCACTGTATTTACAGTATTTTTAGCAGCCTCTATGATTCCTGTCTCTTTATATTCATTTCTTTGTATAATCCCTTTCTCTATAAGTGTAAGAAGTAGTGGAGTTACCCAGTACTACAATGAGATCTTAAAAAGACTGTGACTTCTGTCTTGCTCTCACTCCTTTGGAGCCCTTGCTCTGGGAAAGCAAGTGGCCACGTTGTGAGTAGCAAACATGGAGACATTCACATGGCAGGGCAATGATGTCTCTGGCCAAAAGCCAGTCAGGACCTGAAATCTGCCAACATCCACATGACTGATCTTAGAAGTAGATATTCTGAGGCCTTCTAAGGGCTATGTCCCTTGTCAGATTATCCCCATCAAGGCTTGCAGTGGCTTTAGTCCCAGCCAATATCCTGACTGCTGCCTGTGAGAGACCCTGTGAGACTCAGGGGCTCCTGAAATCACAGAAACTGAGAAACAATAAGTGTTTTTCTGTTCTAAGCTGCTATGTTCTAGAGCAATTTTTAATGCAGCAACAGGTAACTGATACATATACTAACATATCCCTGCAGCAAACCCACAGTCCTTCTCTTTGTAGACTGGTCCCTTAACTTGTGATGAAAAGAGGGAAATTACTTTTAGCTGAGGGCTTTAGAGGAAACTGCCCTGGAATGCTAAGGAGTAACACATACAGAATGTTTCCACCTCAAGTTGCTTCTCTAAATGATGACTACAGAAAAAAAAATTATGGCAGGTAAAAGACATTTTAAAAATCTCACTGTTTCCTCCAAAGAGAGAACCTATAAATATGAATATACTTACAGAAAACCAAATCATGTATACACGCATATACGTATAACCATCATATATAAAAAAAAGACTAGAATACCAAATTGTCAACAGTGATTATCTGTAAATGATTGTTCTACAGTGAGTAAATATAATTTGTATAATAAGGAAATAGTTATATTCATATATCCAAATGGGCATTTATAACTCAAAAAGGGGGAAGTAATTAGGTTTCTATTATTTTAAAAGCAGAAGTGGGTAAAGGTAGAAACTTTGGAGTTAGGCTGCCAAGATCTAACTCAGCCTCTATGACTTAAACCTTTTAGTATCCTCATCAGCAAAACAGAATGATAATATTACTTTTCCTCATAGGGTTGTAATAAGGGATAAATGAAGTTAATTTTCGTAAATCTTCTAGCACAGAGTTAAGGTGCTGCATAAGGTCACTTGCTGTTCTCCTAGTTGCAGTGTCTCCAAATGAATTCAGATCAAGAATTTTATTAAACTACAAATGTCATGTAAGAGCTGAAAATAAGAGTGCCTTAAAATATATTTATCAATATAAAGTACCTTGTTTCAGCTTTAGACATGGCTGGAACTTTCTTTTTCTTCTTTTTCCTTTTTTCACTGCTCAATTTGTCATCATGCAATAAAGTATCTGAGGGAAAGTAAGTTAACTGTTCTTTTAGTTTCTTCCTTATTTTCTTCTTAATCTCCTTTGCCATTTCTTCAGCTACCTGGAGCTGATATGCTTGCATGAGTTCTTCTGCTTCTAAATTATTATTTTCTTTTCCCTCCTTTGTCTTATCACTTTTTTGATTATCAACACTGGACAGTGACTTTGGTCGCATTTTCTGATGTGCAAAATCTATCTTCTCAGAAGTTTCTGGTTCCATTTCTTGTGTGGTCTTTGTAACTTTTTTACTTGGCTTCCCTTGCTTGTCTTCCTCTACACTGACATCATCATTTGGCTCTTCAGCTGCTGAATGTGTATTCCTTAGTTTGTTTTTAGTGACTCGCATGCTCGTCTCTGGTTTATTAGTGTTAATACAACTTACATCATCACTTTTAGTTTCGTTAATATTCTGAAGACTGCTTTTAACAGTGCCAAGCTAGGGAAGAACACACAACAACAAAGCTTTAGCTAAGCATAGTTTCAGTTTACAAAGATAAAAACAATGACTAATGTTCAACAATGTGGAATATCATGAAGATTATTTAGTCTTCTTCTGGGACAGAGTGATAATACTGCAGAGCCTTTGATGAGCATTCTCCCACTTTATGTTCCAGAATTAGACTAGTAATCTCTGAAAACAACTGGAGATTAAATGAATTAACTAATTAACATGGAGAAAAGTCCTTAAGGACTTATCAAAAGTGAATTAATTGCTCAAATCTCAAACATTATTTTCCTCACTAGCAGAATGATCCAAACTCTAATTAGGAGATGAGAAACTACTAAAGAATCACTGAGGGTAAAACATTTCAAGTCCCCCAAGAGAAAACATATGGGTCATTTATCTTGCTCCATAATTATATTCAAAAACCAAAGTGTCTAGCTCTAAGATTACCCTGTAATGAGTCCAACTGTATCACTAAAACACTGCTAAATATTAAATATCAAGTTAAATCAAATGTCAAACTAAGCATACAGGTATACTTCTTTCTCTAATCAAATATTATTTGAAATGAGATATTATTTTAGCAGGAAAAAAAAACAGTAAAAAGCTGAAAATCACAAGGAATGTTACTAATAGGAAAAAAAAGTATTTTGAGAAATTCTCCAAGGATTTAAGTGGGCAAGATTAGATCTATTAAGAAACTATCAGAGAAAAAAACAATTGATAGGGAAAGATTTCCTCACATATAGGTGGTTCTGGAAAAGCAATAAGAATCAGTCAGGTATTCTTAAGAAGCACCAAATATGCCTGAGGATGACTGATTGAGGAGCTGGAAGGGACAACTCTCTTTCCCACCTTCATTTGTGTTATGTGGTGACTCGCCCAGAAGATTAAGCAGCTGAGCATACAAAAAAAGGGCATGTTTCAGGTAGGTACCTCCCACAAACAGCAAAAGCAGACTGTGTTAAAAACAACCAACAGGCAGAAGAAAGATTCTCAATGTAAAGATGACTGGACAACTAAAAACTAACAAACACTAAGGAAAGTAGCACAATGAAGGTGAGTCATGAAATCCAATAAAAGACAAAAATGAACACCAAAGGAATATGAATAGTATAAACCAAGTAAAGAATTTAAAATAGGTATCATATTAAAGAAATAAAAAAGAATGTTGGATGAAAAAGAACCATAAAGTTAGAAATAAAATTCTGAGTGACAAAAATAAAAGCTTAATAGATGCACTGAAAATCAGAATGGACAAAAACTAAGATCAAAATGAACTCTCTCAAAAATGAATATGCTTAATACTGAATACTGAGACCCAATTTTTGAAATTTTCGATGTTTAAAAGCAATTAGAAAACATTCACTACATATAAAAAGGAGACAAAAAAATGCTAAAAGAACACCAAACATATAGTAACTCAATATATATTCAACATTTTATCATATTCAAGACTCTTGCTCAAAGTATTTTCCTAATTCTATCTTTAATGATAAATTATGAAGCCATAACTTCTAAAAAATCTTCCATAATCGGATCTAATAAAAATTGCCTCTTTTAGGAGGACTGAGTTCAAACCCAGCCTCAGCAACTTAGCAAGGCCCTAAGTAACTCAGTGAGACCCTGTCTCTAAATAAAATACAAAAAAAGGCTGGGAATATGGCTCAGTGGTTGAGTGCTCCTGGATTCACTCACCAGTACTAAAAAAAAAAAAAAAAAAAAAAAAAGCCTCTTTTAAAAAATTAAATTTTCATATATTGTTTTAGAAGTGATGTTTAAAACTAATTTTAAACATCAGTAACAAAATAATTTTTTAAAAGCAGAAAAAAAATAGAAACCCAAAGTTCATCTTTGATTGCCTTCCACAAAGAAAAATACTGATCTTTATGGTTTCTTTCTATAAATATAATCACACCTCAATAACTATGAATTTCCATTCTGTTAAAATGGGGCATATAGATATTTTTCTACTTTTTCAGTGAATACCAGAAATGTAGCATCAATATTACACAAATTGTGAGGATACTCCTGAAGGAAATAATGGGAAAAAGACATAATCAAGAATTATAAACACAAGAAAGATTTTATGGTCTTAAAGAAAATAAAATCTTGGGAAAACTAGTAAGATAAGGCTTGGGTTTTTTTTTTTATATTTTAATTCACTCTGATCCATCGGCCTTGGTACAAATAATTTTATATGACTTTGTATTTTTCATAGATCTTTTTCTTTGTTCAGTTGTTTTTTAAATAGTACAATAAATAGAATTCCTGGATTATCTTTGGTAATATCCCACACATTTCATGGTATTATGATATTTTCATGACTTTTTAAACACCTTGTTTTTATGGTTTTGATTTCTTTTTTAATAGTTTTATGGAATGAATTACTTATGAATAATAAACTTTTGTTGTTAATTTCTAGTTTTGTTGTAGTATAGTAATAGATGTCTGCTTTGTGGAGTTTAATAGCTTCATGGATCTGGTTGTGACTAAGAAATAGCCTAAAGATACTTGCTCGTGTTCCTAATTTATCTTTGTCCATCCTTCCTCTTTAACTTTTATGCATCACTTAAGATTTTTTTCTTTAGTGTGTCTTCTTCTAAAATTATTTATATTATTTACAAGAAAATTCACTAATTTTAAGTATATAAATGAATTTTGGCAAATGTATACTTATATGGTCACAATAATCATGATGTTAAGTATTCCTATCACCCTGCATGTCTTTATAAAGTCAACTCCTGAAGCCAGTGTGGTGGTGCCTACCTGTAATACCAGTGACTGTGGAGGCTAAGGCAGAAGGATCACAAGTTCAAAGCCAGCCTTAGCAATTTAGCAAGGCCCTAAGCAACTTAGCAAGACCCTATCTCAAAATAAAAAATAAAAATTACATTTTCCTAATTCCTAATGACAATGAAAATTGTTACATGTGCTTATTTGCCACCCATTCCTTGTCTAATTTTAATTTGTTTTCATACCACTGAGTTATAACAGTTCTTAAAATGTTTTCAGATGGTGTTTTGAAAATATTTTCTTTCAATCCTTAGCTGATCCTTTCATTTTCTTAGCAACGTTTTTAATTTTTGAAAAGCCCAATTTATCTCATTTTCTTTTTATGCTTTATGCTTTTGTATCTGAAGCAATCTTTGTCTAACCCAAGAATGCCAAGGTTTTATTCTGTTTCTTCTTTAAGTTATATAGCTTTGGTTCTTATATGTAAGTCTTCAATCCATTTCTAGTTACTTTCCAAACATGATATGGTCATAGTTTATTGTGTTGTATATGGATATACGATAATTCCAGGACCACCGTTTTCCCTCACAAATTAACCTTGACAACTTAATTAAGAATTAATTGATTAGACTGGGGTGTACCTCATTTGTAGAGCACATACTTAACATGCATAAGGCCCTGGGTGCAAATCCCCAGTACAAAAAGGAAGAGAGGGAGGGAAGGAGAGAGGAAAGGAAAAGGAAATGAAGAATCAATTAATAACATACACTGAGTCTAGTTCTAAACTCTATTCTGCTCCAATAATATATATGCCTATCTTTATGAAATACCAAGCTACCTTAATTACTACAGCTCTATAATGGGTTTCCAATCAGATTGTGTAAGTTCTTCAATTTTGTTCTTTCTGAAATTGTTTCATTATTCTAAGTCTATTGTTCAAATTCCCAAATAAATTTCATATTTAGATTTTCAATTTAAAAACCTGCTGGCATTTTGATTAGGAATGAAATGAATCAGAAGATTAATTTTCAGAGAATGGACATTTAACAACATTGCTTCTTCTAAACCATGAGCAGGATACCTATTGATACAAATCTTTAGTTTTAGCACTCTGAGGCCTTTCAGTGTACAGGTCTTGCACATTTTTGAGACACTTATCCTTGAGTGCTATATATTTTTGTTGCTACTATAAAAGATTTAAAATTTTTTAATTTTGAATTATTCATTTGACATAGAAATACATTTGATTTTTATACATTGAGCTTATATTCTGCTAAACATACATGATTTTACTTCTTTACGATTTTTATGTCTTTAAAAAAAATTGCATTATTGCATTGGTCAGATGGCACATGCTTAAGCTTAAGGCATATGCCTTCCCTTTTTGCCATTCAGTATGTGTTAGTTGTAGGGCATATCATGTAAAGGAAGTCTCCTATTGTTGAGTTCTTGAAGAATTATCAGGAAAGGATGATGAATGTTTCCAGGTCCTTTCCCTATACTTAAGATGATCATATAGTTTTCTGAATTAATCTTCTGAAATGGTGAATCCCAATGAATAGTTTTTCTAACACTGAACTGACAATGTATTCCTGAGAGTCACTTTGTATTATCTTTTTTGTAAGACTGAGTTTCTAACATTCCATTGAAGATGTTTGGATCTGTGTTCATTAGGGAGACTGGTTGGTAGTTTTCTTGCAATATCTTTCTAGTCATGTTATCAGGGTAATGATCCCATCCACAAAGGAGTGGAGAATTAGTTCCTCTTACTGAGTAACCTGTTAAGAGCTTGTAGAGAAACCGGTATTAATTCTTCCTCAAATGTTTGGTGAAATTTGCCAACGAAGCCACCTAGAACTACTTTTCTTTGTGAGGTTTTTATCTATTTCTTTTAGAGTGTGCTTTGAGAGTTTGTGCCCTTCATGTAATTTATGCATTCCATCGGAGCTGCTAAATACACTGTCATAAAACTATTCATTATACTTTCTTTTTATCATTTTAAAATCTAGCATCTACAGTGACTTTCCTCTCAGATTCCTAATATTGGCAATTTATGTCTTCAGATTCCTAATATTGGCAATTTATGTCTTCTTTTCTCTAAGCAGACTTCAGTTGCTAAAATTCAGCAAATCCCAAATAAGGCCCATTTTTAGGACCAGCTCTGGGTAGGCTCCTAGAAACTGAGCTCTGAGTCTTTGGAATGTTATACTTGATAAGACTGCTTTTGTATGCCTGCAGCCTTGGGCCACACTGTACCAGTTTGATCACTACTAACAATGTGATTTATGGTGAACATCTGTTTTTGGTCTGGGAGCCTAAAATCAGAGTAGCTAAGGTCATTCACACAGGCATTGCATGCTTATGTGACTGACACCTCACACATGTACACACAACCATGAATAAGATGGCTTGAGTATTATGTTCCTAGTTATCAACATTTTGCACGTTTTCACACACTGTTGCTGGTAGGATTAGGAACCATGCAACACCCACAGGGAGCACACTACTGGTTTCTCCTGCAGTGTGCCCCATGCACTTTTTCCATTTGCTGATTTTAATCTGTATCCTTCTGCTGTGATAAACTATGTGAATATATCAGCTTTTGAGTCCTGTGGGTCCCTCTAGTGAATTAGCAAGCCTGAGGTAGGCCATTAGAATCCCCAGTATGTACGATAGTCAATTTGGCACTCTTTTAAAAGGTTCAGTATTTGGACTTACTAATGTTCACTATTGTTTTTCTCATTTCACTTATTATTTCCATTTTCTATCTGGGCTTAACTTGTTCTTCATATTGTTTAAGAAGGCTTCAATGATAGATCTGGGACCATTATTCCTCTAATAAGATTCCTCTTTAATTTCAGTATTATAAATTTCCATATGCTTTATAGAAGCATTCCACAATTTTGATATGTTGTGATTTCATTTTTCATTAGTTCAAAATATTTTCTTCCGATTTCTTCTTTAATATAATGGCCATTTTAGGATCCTATTTATCTTTAAAATATTTGGAGATAAGACAGATATCTTTTGGTTAGTTATTTCTAGTTTAATTCTGTCATAGTCCAAAACAAGTTCTATATCATTTAAAATTTTTATTTTGTATCTATAATTTTTATTGCTTATATTTAAAATAGGATATCTATCTAGGCTTTCCTTTTGGCACAGGTTGGTATTTGTCTCAGTGCACTAGGAACTGATTAGTATTCTGTGTTTGTTGGTACAATGTTCAAAGTTTGTTGACAGTGATTTGAAGTCGTCTATATTCTTAATTTATTCTATCAATTTCTAAGAGGGAGTATTCAAATAGCTAATCATAATTGCTGATTTGTCTGTCAGCTCATTTCCATTAGTTTTTGTTTTGTGTATTTTTTTTAAGTTCTTTTACTAGGTTTATACACTTTTAGGATTATTTTCTTCCTGAGAAAACAATACTTCTATCATTATAAAGTATTACTCTTTACTCTAGGTAATATTCGTGTTTATCCTAGGAAACTTTTTGTGTGTCCTAAAATATACTTTTTCTGATATCACAATAACCACTCCAACTTTGCTTTGCGTACTATTAGTATGGTATTATCTTTTTGTCCTTTAAACCTTAACCTATCTGTGTCTTTATATTTCAAGTAGGTTTCTTTTAGTCAATATGTACCAGGGTCCTATTTGTCAATCTGAAATCTCTACCCTTGAATGGGTCTGTTTGCACCTTTTATATTTAAAGTGATTTTTGATAGTTGAATTTAAATATGCATTCTGTTATTTGCTTCTATTTGTATTGCTGTTTTTTATCCCTTCTCTTTCTGCCATCTTTCTCATTATCTTTTTGTGATTCCATCATAACATTGCTGGCTCTTTATCTATCCCCCTCCCCATTTTTTAAGTGATTACTCCAGGTTTCATAGTATCTTTGTCTAAATCTACCAAATAATGCTACTTCCCATGTATTTTAAGAACCTTAAAGTATACCTCTACTTACCTCCTCCCATATTTTGTGCTGTTCTTACCTTTTCCTTCCACATGTATTATAAATTCCACTCTTATTTTCACTCTTGCCTTAAATGTTATCTTTTAAAGATTTTTTAAAATTAGAAAAAAGTTATTTCTATAGTATACCTTCTAGTTCCTGTGCTCCTTTGTATTAATTTATATTCCCCCTTAGATATTATCTTCTTAAAAATCAACCGTTTCTTGTACTTCAAGTCTACTAACAATGAATTATTTCAGCTTTTACTTAAAAGGTTTTTATTTCACCTTCAATTTTGCAAGATTGTCTCCCAATATAGAATTCTACGTTGGCAATATTATTTACTTTCAGTATTTTAAAGATATAGCTCCACTGACTTTTAGCTGAAATAGTTTAAGTCTGCTGTCATTCTTTATTCTAATGAACAAAATATCTTTATTTTCTCTGGCTTTTTAACAATTTTAGTATCATGCACCTTGGAACGATTTTGTTCATATTTCTTCTGCTTACGATTTCTTGTATCTGTGGGCTTACTATTTCCATAAAATGTGCAATTTTTTTTTCTTTGAATGTTTTCTAACTCCTACTTTCTGAAACTTCAGGTACACATAATTAAAATGCTTAATATTGTCCTATAATATTCACTAATGCTCTGTTCCACCTCCACTTTAATATTTGAGACCTTTTTTAATGGTAGAATGGTGAATAAGCTTTCCACTGGGAGCAGGGTAGTATAAATAAAAAGCTCTCATGTATAGTGTTTATCAGTTTCCATTATGTAAGTATCCACATGATGGCCAATTTCAGACCAGCAATGGCTTAACAATCAGTTTACAAAACTAATATTTAACAATCAATTCCCATGATCCAAGACAGGTCACTCCAGCCCACCACTGGTATTCTGTTTTATTTGGATAATTTACATTGTTATTGCTTCAATCCCCAATACCAAAAAAAAAAAAAAAAAAAAAAAAAATCCAAAAAACTGATCAGTATTTAGTTATCTATTAAGAAAACTGGGGTTCTAAATTTATCTTTGATAGAGCCAAGATAATTATAGATTTGTATGCTAAATATATGGATGATATTAGTAATACCTAGAGAACCTAGAAAATTTTCTACCCTTTTAAACTCAGTACAAAAAGCAAAAATATTTAGAAACTTTAACCCATAGGACAAAGAAGATATCATCACTAAAAAATTAGTTATAAGAATAAAATGAAATGAGAGAAAACTAAATAAAATCAAGATAATATAGCATAAGCAATGAAAATGAGCAAAATATGGCTTAAATTACCCCCATGTAAAAGCAATTCTAAAAAATATAACTATAGTGTTTATTCTCTATTTAGCAATTTATATTATGTTATTACTATTGAATATCAAACCACGCCAGACAGTAGTACAAAATAATAAAGTTTATTATGTTTTCAATCCAATGTAGTCTCATTTATTAATATCCATTTATGTAATTCCTGATACTCTGATCCCATGAGCTATCCAGTTCAATCATCACTTGACCTTATCACATACTTATCATCCATTGCATTGTCTGGCAAAAGCAAGGCACTGTTCAAACAGTCATTTTATGAGTTTGGAAAAATCTGAACCACTTCAAAGACCAGTGTATTTATAGAAATATGGTCTATAAATTCAACTGGGAAATCAACGTTACTTGGCAATTCTTCTATGTTGCATAATCTGTTCACTTGCACTCTTCCTTACCTTCTCTATAGTGGCTCCTTCAGATTCTCTCCACTCTAATGTCCAATGCTGCCACTTCCTAACTAACTTCTACAGATATAAACCATCATATGGGAAGCTGGAACTTTCTGCTACCAACACTGCAAATTTCCACACACCCCAAACTATCTTTTTCTCTTTTCTTCCCACTATAAAAATGTGGATTTTTTTTCTACTTGTGGTCTAATATCTCCATTATCTTCCTGACATCAGTGTTTAAACACCCTAATTAAATCAATAGCATCTTCCTAATACTCCTCTTAAAATCTTCCTAGAAGAGTTGTTAATGTGTGCTATATTACTTTACCTTTTTACCAACATCGTACCAAAAAGCCTTGCTCACTAATCTACTACTAAGCTTTTAAATACTTATTTGGTCAGCAAAAATATCACCTCAGTATCCCACTCTGAATCGTTTAAACCATTTCTACATTCTATTAGTTAATGCTATTTTCTCATATAATTTGTTTTATTTTTCATGCCTTTAGTTTACTTAGCTATTTAGGATCTTAATATTTATGGCATCTAATTATACTGCTTTATATTTTAACAGAAACAAAACTTACAACATTGTTCTCTAATGAGATAATAACTATAAAACATTAAGAAGGCCCTTCTGATTCCAGTATTCAGTACATGTTAACAATTATTGTTAGCTATATGTAAGAGTATTAACTTGGAGGACTGTAAAAATATTACATTTTTTTCAATGGTTGACTTTGCTTTTTGACAAAAAGAGCATCTTACACATCCTATTCATTCATTCAATAAACATTTACTAAATCTTCTGAAAATAGTCTATTTGTGATGTCTTTTATCCCTTTTAAGACCGGAATATCTTTCCTTACAGGAATATTAAACCAGCTAGTCTTTCTATTTTCTCATTTAAGTATTTGTCTATGCAGGTATTTACATTTAACTTTTTAAGCTGTCTGAAATATAATTTAGTGATATAAAATGAGGCCTTAATTGAACTTTTTCTTCAAAAGTTAAAGTAACCCTATCACTATTATTTCTTGAATTACATTTACAACAAAATGAAACACCTAGCAATGGTATAATCCCTTTCCTTGTTTTAAATTTTTTAGCTAAATCTTTTTTATTATTCTGCATTAACTTTAGTCTAATTTTGTCAACTAAAAAAGTCCAGTGAAGATTATCACAACAGTGTGAAACCTAAATCTTAAAGAAACCTGGTAAGTATAAAGTGTAAGTCTATAATATTTGCTAACAAAATTCGCAAGTGTTTTCATTATGAATCTATAGTTTTGGAAAATTTATTTTTAAGGTCTTTTGGGAGTTTCTGTAGTTTCTGTGTGATATTTATCTGTTAGGTCCTGTACCATTTTCTCTAATATCTTCTAACTTATTGTTCCTTACTCTAATTATTTTAATTTACTTCCTTGTTCCCTTTCGGTTGATTCACATAGGTTTCCTATATTAGCATTCACACTATCAATGATCATTTGTTCTCCTAAGAGGACATTTATTTGCCTGCACTAGACACCAGCATAACAGGTAGGCAGCACAGCACAGTTGTCATGATCACAAGATATGGAATTAGAAGGACCAGGATTCCCATACCTTAGTTGGATGATCCCAGGTAAGTTCTTGAACCTCTGGTGCCTCAGTTCTCCAATCTATACTGATTTTAAGATTCTTATGAGAATGAGGTGAGTTAATTAATGCATGAAAAGCACTTGGTATAGTGCCTGGCATGAAGTAGATGCACAAAAATATCAGTTTTAAAGCTATCATATCATTATTTGTTTCATACTATAGTATATTTATGCAAACATCAAGAATATTAAAGTTATAATTAAAAGAGATCTTTTTTATGGGCCCTAAATTTAAAGGAAAAAAAATGAAGGTTAGATGCATTTAAGTGTATCTTCCCTCTTCAAGGTGAGCCATGGAAAACTACTGAAATCTTACATGGTATGTCATGTGTACATGTTGTTCTACAGGGGCATAACCTTCACAAACATGAATATCAAGCTTTTGTTTTAAAAAACTTACTGCTTTGTTTCAAATTAAAATGATTTTTAAGCTATTTTATATGATCATATAGCTTTTATTCAATTTATTTGTACTAACTTAATCACTCACCAATATCCAATTATTAAGATAGTTTTGAGATGGCGGAACTATTAGGTTCACTTGGATTAGTCTTTTAACATGATCAATTTCAACTGCTCAAATTGTATTTATAATTTTTTATTCCTTCAATATGTGTTTATAAAGGAGATAGCTCCTAGTTTCTTTCTGAATGCTCTTCATCTATATTTTTCACTTTTACTTTTTAACTTTATAGTCATTTTGTCTGCTGTGTAAATCTTACAGATAGAAAATGTGATATTTAAAAAATTTATTATAGAATCTACTTTTTAGAATAGGAATCTTAAGCCATTTACATTTATTGTCATGAATAAATACTTGCTCTTAAATTTCTTATTCCACTACTTTTCCTCCTCTTATAAAATCTAATTTCAATGATTTTCCCTGACCTCTAATGATTCAGAAAGTATAATAATCCATTTTATATGCTATATATTATTTTAATTATTTCAAACTATAGGATGAAATTGTAACTATCCTCTAGGCAGTGGTAATAGTTATCTGATTTTTTCTTTGTAAGTGAGGATGCTTTGCTCAATCTTTGGAAACCACCTAATTCTGTTACTTCACATTATCATATAGACAGTTTGATTTTTTTTTTTTTTTTTTTTTTACTTTATGATGGTGCAAAAGAGATCTTCATTCAGTAGAAACTGTACTTCCAATTTTAAATTTGAATCTTTTCCAGTCTGGTGATGTCTGGTACAGTATGCTTTCAAGATGCTGGGCAGCAGCAATGAGCTGCAGCTCCCAGTCAGCCTTGCAATCATGAGGGATTAACAACCAACACTCTACAGTGGACTGCATTACCAAGCTATTTGCTAAGTTAGATGTATTAAATGCATTTTCAACTTACTATGGGTCTATTGAGGCATATACCATTATAAGTCAGGGAGCAACTGTATACATATCTAATAAAAATCTTTAGATTTATTTTGGCATATATATAAGTGAGAAATTTCTATACATTTAAGTGATTTCGAGGTTCATTCAATAGTTGCAGAACATAAATTTTCTATGCTTAATCCTTAATTTATTCATGTCTGATAATCATATACATCCTCAAATAAAACATCTTTAGTTTCTTTTGTTCAGGAAGCAATGCTGATTAAGTTCTTTGCTTATATGATTACTACTACCCTTGCAAATGATTAACAACTTAGGTTACTACAATTCTTGGGTCAGTTTTCCCCTCAATACTTTATATTTTCCCATTGTCTTTTGGAGTCAGTGTTTTTAGAGAGAAGTCTTAAATGTACCTGATGCTTTTTTTGTTTAGATATTTGTAAAATGTATTTTTATCCTGAAATAAAAACAAAACAAAAACATTTCTACATACAGTTCTCTCTCATAAATACCTGGAATGCAAAATGGACTCATGTCTTTGAAGATTTTTTTCTTAACCTCAGGAACGTTTCTTCATCATGCTGTTTTGGTTTCTATTCTGAGTACTGTCTGGGAACACTTATTTGTAGGTCAAATATATCCTCATATATACTTATTTTACTTTAATTTTGGCCATTTCTCTCATGGTGAATGCCTCAAGTTGTTCTTTCATAATACTGATTAGCTTTTCCCATGGTATACATTCTGTGAGTTTAGGCCTGAGGCAGTTTTAAGGAAGCAGCTTAAGAAAGAACATAGACTTCAAAATTGGAGGGACTGTGGTCTTAACTAGCACTTATTTGTTTTGTGACTACACAATGTGGACAATTTAACATCTTTTTAAGTAAAACTTCTCATGTGCAAAAACAGAGTCCCAATACCTTCTCTGTATGATGAACATGACTATTAGAAATAATATTTGTAAAATTCTTATCACAGTGCCTGATACGTAATTTGGAACATAATAAGGTAAACCTGCTATTATTGCAAATTCTTTTATTATGGGTTTTTTCCTTGCTTAATTTTATTTCAGACTGCTTCCTTTTTTACCTCAGTCTATTATGTTATGTACATGGAAATCCTTATTCTTGTTCCAAAGGGGTGCTCTCTCTTCAACTTTTATTAAAAGAGGTAACACTGAGTTAGTTGTAGATAAGAGAGTGAATTCTACAATCAGACTGTCGGTATCTGAATCCTATTTCCACAATTTACTATGTAATTTTTGTCAAGACACTTCAAGTCTTTGATAGTTTCCTGGTATAAATGGAGATAAAACCTTATAATTCTGTTTTAACAAATATGTGAATACATAAAAAATGTTTAGAAGAGTGCATGGAAAACAGAAAGCACTGAGGTATCTCATAAATAAAAGTGGGTATTCCTCTTATACTTCTTGGGATTAACAATTTCAGAAATATTTTGTTTTCTTCTAGGCCCTCCGTGAATATTCCCTTCTTTTGAGCTAGAAATCTCCATTTTTCCCCCTAGTATGCTTATTTCTGAATGCAAAATCTATTTAGGTCTGGCATTTGCTAAGAGACTGGGTAAATTATGATTAGTTACTTCACACCTATACATCCTCCACATTTTAAGCAGACCCTATAACTTCTGCCCACTTTCTTATTATCCACTTAATTTAGATTCTTGGCCTAAACTGCATCTTGTTTGTGGTTCACAAAGTCCAATTCTCTAACAGTGAGAGAAAATACGAGGTTCTTCTTTCAGCAAGTGAGTTCATTAAAAACATTCTACAGACAAATGTTTCCAGGGTTCTTCCTGCTTTGTTGCAATGCAAAAACCCCATCTAAGGGGGAGGGCATGTATCAATATGCAGTGTTCTATTCTACACTTCGCTGTTTCCTGCTATACTGCATACTGATATTACCAGAAGAAAAAAAATGTATTTTAGGTCAGTACTCACTATGAAGACCTAACCTGTCCCATTCTGTAGCTTACTATAAGCTGTCACATGTCTGTGGCTGGATTCTAGCCACTGTTATACTTACTTTTGCCTCACCTGAGAGTATATACTGTTACACTGATGACTACTGGATAGAATACTAAAAATAAACAGGTTTCATACATATATAATGGGGCAAAATCTGGTACAAGCAAAATATAGGATATATAATTCATAAAAAAAAAAAAACTCCTGCCAAGGATTTTGTACCATTTGGCAGGATATGCAAGGACTTATTTTTGTGTACGTGTAAGAACACAAGAGATTATTTTCAAAAAAGAAAGTGCAAAGGCAATTGTGAGAAATGTGTAGAACATGAACAATGTGGATACTATTATAGACTCTTCATAATAACACTCTTCATAATAACATAGGAATCAGGCTAGTTAGTTGCTGATTTGTTTTAGTATTGCTTTGAATTCTGTATTTTTAATCCTTTCAAGTGTGCTGCCCAAAATTCTTTATTCAAATATGTGGCTCAAGCATAAAAAGATAATTATTGTCTTAAGGCCATTGATTTGTCCTGTTTTCTGCTGAGAATGAGACAGAAGAAATCTAAATATAGACAAGTCATTGACTATCTGAAATATTAGTTTTAAAGTTCTTCACATTCTGGGTTTTAAAAAAACCTTATTTTTCTCGAAAATGTGTAATATGGCTAGTTTTGAGTTTCCTCATTATTTCTGGTAACCCTCACCAGTGTATCTGTTTTTCTTGTAGGACAGCACTTAAGACAGAATTCAGGCTGGGTGTGGTGGCACACACCTGTAATCCCAGCACTTTGGGAGGCTGAGACAGGAGAATTGCGAGTTCAAAGCCAACCTCAGCAACAGAGAGGCACTAAGCAACTCAGTGAGACCCTGTCTCTAAATAAAACACAAAACAGGCTAGGCATGTGGCTCAGTGGTCGAGTGCTCCTGAGTTTAGTCCCCGGTACAAAAAAAAAAAAAGGACAGAATACAATACTCTAAGAATGATGTTGATTCTAATGTAAACTTTATTTTACCATGTGTTATGGAACATGACATGACATAGACTGTTTTTAATTCCCCAAATTCCTTAGATGAAAGTCATAATTTTATTCAGATACATAAGTCACCATAACCAAATGTTCAGTTACTCACTGGGATGTTTTCTCTAGATTTGGCAAGTTTTTTCTTCAGTTTTTTTCTTTCACGAATTAGATCATTGTGAGTCTTAAGTAATTCTTCAAAGCGAACTTTGGTTTTTGCTTTGGCTTCACTCTCAACTACAAAAGATAAGGACTCATGTCATTTTCTAAATAATTCTACTGAACACAAACCTTTACTACTATGATATTAAGAAATAGTCTGATGAATACCTGCATGAGTTTTCCAGCTACATTAGAACAACTGAATAATCAGTTTTAAAATACTTTTAAAAGTATTTTATTTTTAAATTAAAATACTTATTAAAATACTTTTTTCTTTTAGCTGTGGTGACTTCTCACTCATATTCCTCTTGCCACTTTAGTCACTCTCTCTAAAAGTCTCCTTTGCTAAGTTAACTTTTACTTCTGATGCACAGTAGCAACTACCACTGTTAGTTGTGTGATCTTAGACTTAACATCTCTAGACTTCATTTTCCAAAATTTATCTGTAACATCACAATAATTCTGTCAAAGATCATTTGGCATAAAAAATTACTAACATTTGTCTAACCTATAGTCAGCATTTGACAAATATTAAGTTATTCTGTCCTCTAAAATACAAATCATATCATGCTATTCCTCTGCTTAAGACCCTGCAGATTTCACATTTCACTTAGAATAAAACAAGTTCTTCATATGCCCTACAGGATTCTGCACTTCCTGACCTGTCCATCTCTCCAGCTTCAAATCAAGACAAACATCCCCTTAGATACCTACATCCTGGCCATATTGCCACCCTTCTAGCTCCTCCATTAAAACAAGCTCCTGTCCACGCAAATGCTTCTACCTGGTGTTAAGCTATTTAAATGTTGTCTCTAAAACGGATCACTTTCTGACAAACTCACCTAAATTTTTGTTTCTTGCATAGAAGGCCAATCTTTTCCTTTGTAGCATTTAACCAAACTGGAATACATATGTACATATATAATATGCATATGTTTATATACATCTATATAAATAATTTTCTCTCCCCCCACTATGCTATGTAGTGCATATCTACATCCCTAGCTACTAGCATTGGTGGTCAATAAATATGCTTTAAATGAAAAAATGATGAATGAATGAATGACCCCTAACAGGTATGGGCAAACTATGGCCTACAGGCTAGTCATCTGCTTTTGTAAATAAAATTTTATTAAAACCAGACATGCTCATTGTTATGAATTCTATGGCACTTTTATGATTTAAGAGAGTTGACTAGTTCCACAGAGACCAAACCTAAAATACGTATTACCATCTCTAAAAGTAATATTTGATTAATGACATCTACTTTATTTATTAATCTGCTGGAGTCTCTTAAAATAAGCTAAATTTAAAAACAAGTGTGTAAAATATAAATTTTGTACATAAATTTCATAAAAGTCTTACCAGTGGGCATAGCTCAGCTTTATGGCAAGCATTGAGAAATAATGTAACGCACTGAGTCAATCAGGATCCTATTAAAACAAAGAGGATTTTTTATAACAGGATGTTCCAAATCAAAATTATAAATCATTCTTCACTTCAGTTATGCCATGGTATCACCACTGCTTCATCAGGTTTACAGCAGTAAAGCTATACTCTCTTATCCCAATTTTATGGAAATGAATTGGTATGTTTGAATTAATTTAGGGTCCTTCAATCAGGTTAAGTAAACTGGATCATATATGAAAAAAAATAGTTATATATTTGGAACAAAAAAAATTAGAAAGCCAGTCGGGCGCAGTGGCTCAAGCCTGTAATCCCAGCACTTAAGAGACAGGAGAATCACAAGTTCAAAGCCAGCCTCAGCAATGGTATCACCACTGCTAAGCAACTCAGTGAGACCCTGTCTCTACATAAAACACAAAATAGGGCTGGGGATGTGGCTCAGTGGTCGAGTACTCCTGAGTTCAATCCCCAGTACCAAAAAAAAAAAAAAAATTAGAAAGCCAGTAAAGATCTAACTTGGTATGTTAGTAGGCTTTTTAAAAAGTGTTCTAATAAATTAATGACTATTTTAACATGATTTTAAGAGACCAAGCTCCATCTCAGGATTGATATTCCCAAAACAATACATTATTATATTAATAAAATATGCTTGTGGGTAGTATACTCATAGATAATTAATTTAAACATCTCTGTATCTGCCACTGAAAATTATGCTATAATAGAGAAGGCCAGCACAAGCATCTGTGCCATCGTTTTCAAATAAACATCTCAGCGTACATTACATCAGAGCTACTCAAAATCATGGATGTACTCTGCATGTATATTCTTTTTTTTTAATTTTTTTTAGTTGTAGATGGACACAATATCTTTATTTTATTTATTTTTATGTGGTACTGAGGATCGAACCCAGTGCCTCATGCATACAAGGGAAGTGCTCTACCACTGAGCCACAATTCCAGCCCTGCATGTATATTCTTAATTGTCAAATTAAAGATAAGGATAAATCTAAAATGAACACATTAATTTCCACATACAAATACAATATGCATGCACTTTTAAGAAAAAAAATGAAGACTGTACAAAACAAAAAAGAAAAACATATTTTGAACTACTAGGAATTATTAAAGTTCCAGTTCCCTGAAGATCTATACTCATGTTCCCTAACAGAAAAGTCTAAAAAGAAATGCTAAAAAGTAGACTCTCTAATGTGCCAAATCTGCTCTTGCCTTTATACCATTACACACAGATCCCCCTCTCCTGAGAAATGCCTTTTTTTTTTGTGACTCCCTTTTTTTGTGTGACTCTAACAAATTGTCTTTTGACACTAGATTTTTTTTTTCAAATTGTCTTTTTGACACTAGATGCAAATGACACCGTCTCTACTCTTCTCTTAGATCACCTCTAGAGCCGGTTTAATTCTTTTGCTCCCAGGATTCCTTGATCTTCATTAACAAATTGACTTATTTCAACCCTGAATTTTAACCCTGGTAAAACGTTCTATGACCACCACCAAACTGCTAGCTTTTGGACAGCCAAACCTGTGCTCTCTTTATCTATGTTATCGCCATTAAAAAAAAAAAAAAAAAGGGAGGCAGAAACAATGGTTCTATAGTCGAAAAGACTCAAGCTTGAGCTAATGTTTTGTCACTTACTGATGTGTGATTTGAAGTAAGCTAATGAATTCCACTAAGCCTTGGTTTTTCCTTGCCTTGGAAATTAAAATGGCACCTACTTTATTGTAAAGAGAAAAGGAAACACCAAAAAGCAAAACAACCACACAATGCAGGTAGTGCTCCATAAAATTACTTTATGTCCATTTAATAATTATTTAATAAATGAAATACATGATTAAATTATGTATTTACATTGCCTCTAAATGTTGATACATTATAGAATAACTGATAGTTGAGTAATAACATCTGCAAAAATTAAGTCCAGCTTAATAAAACATCCCTGAATTTCATATATGCCATTATTTTAAAACTTCTCCCTCCCAAGTCTTTTACAGGAGCTTCTAAGACACACAACATAGAAAAATTAACTAGAGTGCGTTTCATCTTATTTTTCACTGACCACCAGATTATCACGCAGTATGAGACTAGGGAGAAAAAGCTGAGAGGCTTGGATAATTCAGTCCTTAGCACAATTTTACAGCAAAGGAAAACACTGTTTACACAATTAAAAAAAAAAAAATCAACCATAGTCTTCGTAAATACCCAAGATTCCAAATATGGTTTTAAAACACTTCTGATATCTTAATATCTTTTTAAAATTCTTATAAAGAATTTGAGTCCTCATAACAAGTCATCGTCTTCCAGAAAGCCCAAGGAACAACAGCAATCCTTAATGCAACAGGTGAAAAATCTGTTAGCATCCTTTTGGGGGGGGGGGGCTGTATTTTCCCAATACTGCTGAAATGCAGTGTAACAATTAAGTGGGGATTCTGCCCATATAGTCCACCCTCACCCCATTTTTTTAGGCACATCAAAACGACCTTACTAACATAATTTGACTCTTTTCTTATAAATGTAACATATGGATCACCTTTTCTCAGATGTAATAAAGAAGGCGTTTCAGCACCAGCATGACTTCTAAAAACAAACAAACAAACATACTTAGAATGTATCTGTTTGAAAGCGTTTAAGCCAGAATCAGGAGTACGAAAGACAAAGACTGCAATCACCTGCTTCGCAGACTAGAGACCTGAAAAGTATGCGGGGCTCTAAGATCGCATCCCTTGCTCGCCCGGTGCGGGGCCCGTGATGGCGCACTGCGGCCCAGCGCGCTCGGCCTCGCGCAGCCCCCTACCGCCGCCCCTCCAGGAGACCGGGTCAAGCTAAGCGCCCGCTCCCGGCTCCCGCCACCAGCGCGCCGACTGGGTACTCACGGAGAAGAGAGTGCCCGGGGATCGGTTCCCACCGAACCACAGCTAGAGCTGTGCGAAGCGGTCCCCGCGCCAAGCAGGGCGGGCCGGAGGGAGGCGGCAGCGCAGCCAGACCAGCCACTAACGTCCCAGCCTCTGGGAGCAGACTGGATGCCGCAGTGCGGGCCGCGCGCCGCTCGCTGACGTCAGGCCTGCTTACGCCACGGTTCCCATGACGACCAGTGCTGCCCACGCGCCCAGTCTGGACTGTGGCCGCGCCTGGGTGCCTTCTCCCTACGTCCCACCCCCACGGAGGTCCCGGAAGTGCTGCATCGCGGCGCGAGCCCGCGGGCCCTCAGTCTGTTGGCGGGCACGCGTTTCGGGGCCGTGCGCGCGCCGGCCACCCCCGCGGCTCTGGAAGGGGTAAGAATCTGCTCCTCCTAGAGCGTTAAAGAAACCCCAGGATGCGCGGGTGTAGTCTGTGCACCCCAGAACTGTAACAAGCGCCGGGATAAACACAGAAGGGAAAGCCAGACGAGCGGGCTGTCGTGGAACCCTCCCTGGGGAAGAAACATGAATGAATGAGACAGTGAAGCAAAGAAAAGACTCGTCACCTCCCCCCCACGCTAACGCGCCCACAAAATGAAACAAGCTTTTTAGCGTGGAAAATGAAGAGTTGTACTACAGACAAAATCTTATCGGAAGAAAATCATCCATGATTCGCCCAGCGCTGAGGTATCTCACTGTGTGTTGAAAACAAAAATAAAAACGTCATCTTTTCTTCACATAACGCCCCCTCTCCCGTGCTAATTTCTGCTACAGGCGCCATCTTTAGCTCTGAGTCACCAAGGATGGAAAAATACTAGTTGCGTTATTCCTCGATTCTTGAATTAGAGGCCATTTTCTGCAGTTATAGTAGTGCGCCAGGACCTGTTGCTTCATTTGGCCTTAGAGAGAGTGATGTGTATTCCTCTGGAAATCGGTTTTTCTATTCTCATTGGTATCATCACATCTTACAAAGGAAATCTCATTTGTTTCCCAAAGTTCTATCAGGAGGCAATGGGAAATATTACCAATCCAATGTATGCCAAACCGAGGTTTTTGATTTTATACTCTAAATCTACTTCCTTTCTAAATTTTTATTTTGCATTAAATCACCACTACCCTCATAGTGTTTTTAGTAAGATACCTCTAGAGTATCCCGAATATATCTTTTAAACAAATCGTGTTCATTCTACCTTTTTAACATCTGCGGTGTATAGTGAGTCTGTCTCAACTGCCACTGCCTATTGTCAGCATTCAAATTACCCACTGGGTGATTGGAAGATAGGTCCCTTTCCAGTCCCCTCACTCTAGTTTTGACTGCTAAATTCTATTCTCCAGACTGCTATCAGAATAACCTAGCTAAAAATGTAAAGCTAATAATGCCACCCTCCCAAAAATTCTTCAAAGGCCATCTGTAGCAGAGTATCTGATTACTTTGCCTGCGATGCAAGATGTTCCATCTTGCCTAATTTCATCTCCTTGTTTTAACTTCATACAAGATTGAATCATGTATGCCATACAATTTTAGCCACTCAATATATTGAATTATGTGTGCCATGCAAAACAATCTGCACCCTTTCATGCCCTAGAATTGGCGTATATTGTTTATTCTCCCAGAAAATCCTTCCTGGTACATTCCTACTCCTCCAAAATGCAGCCCTTTGGATCTTAAGTTGATTAACTTAACTCTGACCACTCCTGCTACACCCTATTAGGCTTTAGATACTGATTCTATAAATTATATTTTCATTGCATTGTATTTTAATTTCTCCATTCCCAGCATCTAGCACAGTATCTATCAAATAATTGGTACTTCATGAACATTTGTTGAATGAGTAATAGTGCACATTGAGCTCTTTCTAGAGCTATGCATTATTTTATGCATTATCTTATGCATTATCTGTACCCACAACCACCATTTAAGTATGAATTTTACAAGGCTGACACTTCCATGACAAAAGTCAGGAGGAATGCCAGCTTTACTGATTGTATTAGTTTGCCAGGGCTGCCATAACAAAGTAGCACACATTGGGTGGCTTAAAGAACAGAAATTCATTTTCTCACAATTTTGGAGACTAAAGTCTACCATGAAGCTGTCTTCACTTGGTTTCCACCTTACTTGTATCCCCTTCTCCTCTTCTAAGGATATAGTCAAATTGGATTAGGATCCACCCTGCTAACCCGGTTTTAACTTAACTACTTCTGTAGAAATCTTTTCTTCAAATACAGTCACCTTCTGAGGTACGTGGGGGTTAGGACTTCAACATAAGACTTTGGAGATGTAGCAGCCCATAACATTACTGAAGTAGAGTTGTGTAGCCATAAAGGATGTAATAGGTGGGTCTTGTTTGTATTCTGATTCAGATGAACTAACTGCATAACGACATGTTTTAGGCACTCAGAGATCATTCCTTAAAGGTTGAGTATTAGATGACATTGAAGAAATTTGCTTAATTTCATTAGGTGAAATAATAGTATCATTGTTATGTAAGCATATAACTTAAGTATGTAAAAGAGTGACAAGATACCTGAGATTTGCTTTAAAATGTTGCAAATTTAAAAACAAAGTTGGGAAAGGTGACACATGTATATCTAAATTTTGACAGTTGTTGAAGCTGACTGATAGATACCTGGTATTTTATTAAACTTTTTCTTTGAACATTTCTATAATAAATAGGAAAAATAAAAATAATATTACTATGTTCTAGAGAATTTGAAATATGGAGAGCATAACAAAAAGAAAAAGTACTTAATACCACTACCCAAAGAGAATCTCAATTGACTTTTGTGAAAAATTTCTTTCCAGTCTGTTTTTCATGCATGTTATAATCTTGGTCATGTTTTATGTAACTAACATTATGTTATAACTTTGCTTTCTTTAATTAACATTATGTTATAACTTCATTTCCACTTTGTATATACCACATAAACTTTATTGAAAATTCTACTTTGTAAATAATGTTTATATGCTGCAGTAAAAATTCAAATAAACATCCAGATATTTATAATGTAGAAACTCAAAGTCAGCCATATGTTAATCACTGGTCATATATTTTTACATATTCTTCCAGACCTTCTTTCCATATATATACTGATTATTCCAAATTACAAAGATGTCTTCATACAATTGGTTTTGTCCTGCCACATAATTTTTGTTCTTCTTTTGGTACTTTGGTACTGGGGATTTAACTGAGAGCACCCTACCCCTGAGCTAGGTTCCCAACCCTTTTTATTTTTTATTTTGAAACAAGATCTTGCTAAGTTGCTGAGGCTGGCCTCGAACTTAGGATTCTTTTGCCTCAGTCTTGAGTTGCTGGGATTACAGGTGTGCGCCACTGTGCCAAGCTAATTTTTGTTCTTTATCATGTACTATCATCCTACAAGTCTTTTGGTATCA
Source organism: Geosciurus inauris (assembly GCA_004024805.1). Taxonomy (NCBI): domain Eukaryota; kingdom Metazoa; phylum Chordata; class Mammalia; order Rodentia; family Sciuridae; genus Geosciurus; species Geosciurus inauris. Next base: position 162,791 of record PVHX01002442.1, read on the forward strand.
GGAATATGCATCTGTCCCATTTGTTTTAATGTCTCCATCTTCTATCACTTTTTTTCAACGGGGGGGGGGGGGGGCTGCCAGGGATTGAACTCAGGGGCACTTGACCACTGAAACACATCTCCAGCCCTATTTTGTATTTTTATTTAGAGACAGGGTCTCATTGAGTTGCTTAGCGCCTCACTTTTGCTGAGGCTGGCTTTGAACTTGAGATCCTTCTGCCTCACCCTCCCAAGCTGCTGGGATTACAGGTGTGCGCCACTGTGCCTAGCCCTCTATCACTTCCATTCCAGAGTTTATCAATTATAACAAAAATGCCAAAAGGTAATATGTTGTTTTTTTAATTAGCAGTTTCTTACATGTCTCTCACATTATTATTAAATTTATTCCTCAGTATTTTCTATATTTTTGGTGCTATTTTGAGTACACTAATTTCTCTTACTGCATTTTCTAAGTAGCAATTGTACATTTTCCTGCTTCTTCTTCTAGGGTTTTTTTTATCTCCTTGATGCCTCCATATTGGAGTGTTGCAAAGGTAAGTTCTTGGACTTATATATATTTACTCCCAATTTCTAGTTCTATAGTCCTATTGTCACAGACTACTCCCAAACGTATCCCTCCAACTCATTCTTCTCTCCTGAACTTCAGACTCTTAAATGTAACTGCATACTAGATGTCTCCACTTCAGTATCTGATAGGCATCTCGAATTTAAATTTCTAACAACAGACTCCCTTTATATTCTGCTTCCTCCAACTCCACTTGAAGCTTTCTCCATCTCATGTATTGACAACAACATTTTCTGAGTTACTCAAGATGAGCACCAAGTACTTTAGCATAATCTTTAACCCTTTTCCTTTTCTTACACTTCATGTCCAATCAGGTTAATATAAAATTTAACTCAAATCTCATGTAAGGGAGGCTATGTTTATAATTTGGAGGAGAAATCTCTTTTTTCCATCTGAACTTCAGCCCTGACAAACTTCCTTGTTTCCCTTTGCTGGTATGGTTTGTCAAGAGTTCCAGATTTATGCAAACATCTTAGTTCTCACCCTGAACAAGTCCTTATAACATGTCTTTGGAAGCCATTATATTCTAGGATTATATTCCTGCTATCAGCAAATGACCCCCTTAGTAGGAATTCCCTCAGTCCTTGACTTCTACTCTTGTTTCAGTTCTCTCTCTCCTCTCTTTGGGCCTCTGAGAACTTCCTCTACTTTCCAGTGGGGCCAATGATGCAACCAGCATTTCTAGCTTATTTTCAATATTTTTTTTTCAGTTACATATTGGGCAAAATTTCTTCTCTTTCAACTCATTTTATAGGGAATTTTGTGAGCTAACACCAATTGCTTTGCAATACTGATTGTCATTCACATTTAGCAGATGACTTACTGAAATAATTGAGCCTTTCCTATATGCTTCCTGTGTTTTGAAATGCTAAGAAAACCATATGAATCTATAAATAAAAAAGACTGGGTTAGAATTCACTGAGCTTTCCAGAATATACAAAGCTGTCTATAGATTTATTGTATACATATGAATTATCACTTTATTATCACTTTATTAAGAAAGCATTTTGACTTAACCCCCACAAAAAAAAGAGTAATGACTGCAGAGACTGAGGAAAAATTAAATTATAATAATGGCAACAATACCAACATAATCCATTTCTGCCTATGATCAATATAAGTTTCTAAACCGAAGAGCACTAGATGGCAGCATATAAACACATATCATTACCTGTACCTCAAAGATCTTGGTTTAAGGCTGTATAAAGTCTTATACATTATACCGTGCAGTGATTTGTTACTCACACTAATTTACTGAAGTTTAACTTACTTACTAGCTTGAATTGATATAGTTGATATGATGTATTTGACACCAAGTCGCAAAAATACAGTCTCTAGATTAATGAATGTAGTACAGAATGGTGTCTGTACCTCCAGAGTTGGTTTTAGTGATATATATATATATATATATATATATAAATCCAGAGCCCTTTCCTGCCGTTAGAGCCCACCTTCTGAATAGCTCTTTTTCTTAGAGTTGGAGAAAATGCACATTTTGGACACTCCTTTCCGTTTCTGAGTCATAATGTCTTTTGTGGATGTTAATGTTTAAATCTTCATCTTTTCCTTGAAATGGTGTCTGCTTACCAGTTTGGGAACCAGTGATATCTCTTACCAATTGTGAGGATAAGGACTTCCAACCCCTCTTGTGAGCAGTTTCCAGGACTTCCTCAAGGGACTCAGATCTCTACTATAGGTGAGAAGGAAGCATCCTTATTATCATGTTTGATATTTTTTAATATATAATTGATATGTAAAATGTGAAGGAGGAGGAGGAGAAGGAGAGGTAGAAGAAAGAAATGAAAAGAAAAACATCATTGAAATAATTTAGCCTAAGACCCCATTTTTTCTCTTTTCACCTGAGGTCATTTATAATTTTAATAAATTTAAATAAAATGTTGAAAATGTTATTTTTAAAGTGCATGTTAATGACATCAAGGGGCTTATAAGGAAAAATGGCAAATCCCTGGTTCAACCTGCTCCTCACTGACCTACTCCTGAAACTATACCCTTTTAAACAGTTCCTGTTTTGTTTCTTCTGATGATTAATGCTCTGCCTTATCACTATATCTTGATTCATAATTTAAAGTTTTAAATATTGCCTGAATCTATTGCTAAGAGAGATATTTTGAATCGCCCTTCACTTTCCTTATCTATGTCTTCCCAACAAAGTCATATAAAGAAAGAGAATAGTAAAATAGACAAGAAGCCCAGACTATGGGATATTGTGACTGAGGGCAAGTTGCTCAAGATTTCCGAGCCTCTTTTTCCTCATCTGCAAAATGGATAGAATGAATCCATTATTTATAGAATCATTAGGATAAATGGGTCAAAATATTTAAAATACCAAGTTACTATTTAAATTTTTCTTTTGGTTATTTTGTATATTTTAATGACTAATATTACTATATTTGATTTTTCTTTGGGTTATCCTTGTATGTTTAAATAATATACTTATTTTTAATCAACTATATATATTATCTCTTAACACTCTAAAAGATGAAAAAATTTACATTATATTGCTCTTCACTTTTCCTCTTTGAGTATCTCAGTCTTACCTCTTATATTTTCCATCTTTGATTATTATATTTTCTAAGACATTGTCTTAATTTAATCTTTTAGGCATCTATTATATATTTTACTTTAACAACCATATTTATAAATTTCTAAGAGTCTTATCTGATCTCTAGTGTTTAGTTTTATAGGATTCCCCCCCCCCCCCAGGTATTGAACTCAGGAGTACTCGACCACTAAGCCACATCCCAAGTCCTATTTTGTGTTTTATGTAGAGACAGGGTCTCACTGAGTTGCTTAGAGCCTCACCGTTGCTGAGGCTGGCTTTGAACTCGCGATTCTCCTGTCTCAGCCTCCCAAAGTGCTGGGATTACAGGCGTGCATCACCGCTCCTGGCTTAGTTTTATAGGATTTTGAAGATGCAGTGTCTTATTGACTATTGTGTTAGGCAGGGTCTGGTCAGAAGAAAACATTTACCACACTAGTGATTTGAATGGGAAAAATAATTGTGAAGTAATTTGTGAGCTAAGTAAAAGATTTGTTAATTACTAACAAGGAACTCTAAAGAATACAGGTAGTGACAGTGGAAAGCAGCTACTACTCTTAGGATTAAAGGACAAGTGAATAAGGAACTTGGAAACTACCAAGGAGGAAGCTCAGATCCTGAGTCCCAAACCTGTGAGTGGGCCTGGTTGCCAAAGGAACATTGATCCTGCTCCTGGGATCACAGGTGTGTGCCACCATATCCAGCTTCGGGGAGTTTTTAGATTATTTCTTCGATCTTCTTACTTCTTATTATTCTGTTCAATTTTTCTATTTAGCATGGTTCAGTGTTGATATGTTTATTAGTATATTTGTATTCATTTCTTCTTGCTTATCTAATTTTTTTGGTATGTAATATTCATAGTAGTCTTTTATGATCTTTGTATTTCTTTAGTATCAACTTTAATGTTTCCTCTTTTATTTATAATTCTGTTTTATTGAATCTCCTTTTTTCTTGGTTATTTCAGTTAAAGGTTTGCCAACTTTATTTTTCAAAGATAAACTTTTAGTTTTTATTACTTTGTATTGTTTTTCCTCTGTTTATTTCATTTATTTCTGCTGTAATTTTTATTATTTCTTTCCTTCTGCTAATTTAGGGGAATACCTTTAAGTGTAAAATTGGGTTTTTACTTATGATCTTTCTTTTTTCTATATTCTCTTAAACATAGGAATTTGTTGCTACCAACATCCCTTTTACAATTGCTTTTATTATATCCCATACCAAGTTATTGCATGTTATGTTTCCATAATTACTTGTCTCAAAATGTTTTTAAATTGACCTTTTGATTTGACCCATTGATTGTTCAGATGTGTGTCAATAACCTAAATGTCCATTAAGAGATGGGATGTATAAAGGACATTTGGTAGATACATACAGTGGAATATTATTCCACCTTAAAAAAGAAGAAAAATCCTGCCATTTGTGACAACATGGATAAATCTGGAGGACATTATGTTAAATGAAATAATTCACCAAGACAGACAAACATGTATGATTTCACAATTACGTGGAATATAAAATAGTCAAACTCCCAGAAGCAGATAGTGGAATGGTGGATGACAGGGACACAGAAGAGGAGAAAATGGAGGGGTGATAATTAAAGAATACTAAGTTTCAGTTATGCAAGATAAATATGTTCTGGAGATCTACCTATGCAGATAGTGCCTTAACTAACTGTGCTGTATTCTTTTTTTAATTTTTTTATTTTTTTTCCTCAAAAGTTGCATTTTAATACATGTTATCAAACATAACAGAAAAAAACAAATTTTCAAAAGCTGTACACACTATTCACTGAAAACATTTGTTGAGGCAAATAGAAAAAAAATTGTTACAATCATGATTTTTCTAACTTTGCACAAAATTATAAGCAGATTACATTCTTCATATTAAACATCTTTATATGCACTTTCAATGAACAGTATATATATATATATATTTATATATATTTTCTATCAACCATCTTTACTATACCTATTCCCCTTTCCTGCCCCCCCGCCTTCCCCATGTCGCATCCAGTGTTTCTCTATTTCTCTTATGTTTCCCATTCCCACCTCCCTTATTCATCAGCATCCACTAATCAGAGAGACCATTTGGCATTTGGTTTTTTGGGATTGGCTTACTTCACTTAGCATAATGCTTTCCAGTTCCATCCATTTGCCTGCAAATGCCATAATTTTATTGCTGAATAATATTCCATTGTGTATATGTACCACAGTTTCTTTATCCATTCATCTATTGAAGGACATCTGGGTTGCTTCCACAGTTTTGCAATTGTGAATTGTGCCGCTATAAACATTGAAGTGGCTGCTTTACTGTAGTGTGCTGTTTTTAAGTCTTTAGGGTATAGGCCAAGGAGTGGGATAGCTGGGTCA